>LLCB01000180.1:0-118534 GCA_001414345.1 Hymenoscyphus infarciens | reverse complement strand
AGTTATTATATAGAGCTACTACGAATACTAAACTACGTTACGTTATAACGCTCTAACCTAGTTATATAACTCTTAGGAGAACTAGTTATAACCGGTATAACTTGCTCTAGGTTAAATCGGCATACGTATAGTACTATACCGAACCACGTCGCGTCGTAACGCTCTAACCGAGTCATATGACCCTTAGGAGGGCCAGTCATAACCGGTATGACTGGCCCTCCTAAGGGTCGGGGCTCGGTTACTTTTGCATGCCCGTGGTGGGATTGCTATACGTAAAGCCCTATAGAGAAAACTGCACAGGAGCTTATGCGTTTTGTTCCAGGCCCCCAGCGCCCCACAAAAGCGCCGCCGGGCGATTTTGTACATGTTGTATTAACTAGAGAATGTTGTGATCCAATATTTACACATCAAAATACATATCCTGATTCCTGAAATATACGGCCTGAAGCATGAAATGACTTGGCAATCAAAATCCATCGTAATAATTTAGTGTACTTTCCAAATTCCTTCCAGAGGGTCAGCTCTCTTTGATCTTTCACTTGAGTCTCAAAAGCCTCTCACGCTAATTTGTACATTTGAGAACATCAACATGCTTACTTCATCTATTCTTCAGTACTGGAACAGTCAAGTATACTTGACTGGTTTTCAAATATGGTCACTGATCGTGGGTGTCTTTTTCGTCAATTTCACTACGGCGTGGGTAAGAACCTATCGGGTTCCGAAAACAACGAAAGAAGGCAAAGTTCCTCAGACGTTTCCATATCAGATTCCAATTCTTGCCCATGCATTGCCTTTTGCTTGGGACCCGTCTGGCTTTGTACTCAATGTAATGTATGTTTGATATGAACACAATAAAACACTCAACAAGATAAACTGACGCAATTCTACAGGGAAAAATGGAGCTACATGCCGGCTTATGTTGATATGTTCAGAGTGAAATTCTACATGTTCTTTTCTCCATCGGACGTCACATCTCTCTTTGCCCAATCTCATACAGCTACGAACAAAGCATATCGACATCTTGGTACAACAGCCATGTTCAATATGCCACCTGAAGCTCACGAATTTATTGCCGCTGATTACACCGGAAAGCATCCAAAATCGCTTCCATTGCCGCCGGGATACCCCGTCACCAAGCCTGAGCACAGGTTCGAGTATCTGGTCCATAGTAGTATGCGGAAGCTTCTCACTGGTCCTGGATTGAAGCCTCTAATACATAGTTACGAAAGAATACTTCCTATCAGTCTCTCCCACCAATTGAAACTCGATACTGCTTCTGCTATTTCACACCCAGATTTGTTATACATCTTACAGTCCGCAATGGTTGAAACCACTGCAGGCTGTATGTTTGGACCCCAACTTCTAGGTACAACCCCAGGGCTACTTGGCGATTTCATAGAGCATGATCGCAGCTCAACACTTTTGGCAAAAGGTCTCCCAAAATGGATGATTTCCGCTGCACATTCATCTAAAGATCGTTGCATCCAAGGATTCAAGAATTACCATTCTATGCTCCAGAGGGACCCAGCCAAATTGGAGACTACCGGTGATTTCACCGTTTTTGACGAGTCCGTCGTTCCGGAACTTGTGAAGTGTAGACAACAAGCGTGGAAGAAAATGGAGCCCATGACTTCTGATGCACAAGCAAGTGAAGATATGGCATTATTGTGGGCGTATGTATTCTCCCAGATCCATAAACTTGGAAATTGGCTAAACAGAACAAGTGCAAATCACAATGCCACCAACACAGTTTTCTGGTTACTCACTCGCATCTTGTCAGATAAGAAGGTGCGAGCTCGTGTAGAAAGAACACTTTCGGAAATTGAATCTGTGTATGGGCCTGATCCCGGCCCTTACATATTGGCAAATTCACCTTATTTGCAAAGCCTGTTTGCAGAAACGCTTCGTTTTTACAGCGCTGATATGGTGTTACGGGGTCCATCTTTGACTGATACTAGAGTCAATAACTGGATTGTTCCACGTGGTAGCTACATGGGCATTTCTACCTTTGGAAGGCATCACGATATCAATGCTTGGAACACAGGAACAACTGAAGAGACACACTCGCTGGATGACTTCTGGGATGAAAGATTCCTGGTGTCTGAAGAACAGAAACTCTCTGGACCTTCCAAGCATCCAGCCCCCAGAAAGGTCGTTTCCGAGGAATTTCCTGGAATCGACTCTTCAACAAAAAATGTGTCAGAGAAAGACGTCAGCTTCTCGACGGATGGTCTTGCCGGAACATTTATACCTTTTGGGGGTGGTGATACAATGTGTCCCGGTCGCTCATTCGCCAAAATGGAGATAATCCATACAGTTGTTTATTTTCTCAAAAATTACGAAATTGAATTTGAGGGAGATCAACCTGAGTTTGCAAAGAGTACATTTGGGGTGGGAATTCTCGCTCCAAAGAGCAAGCTGGCTGTTAGAATCTGGAAGATTTGACCGGCATTGCATATCTTTGAAATGGAAAATTGAGTCCTTGGCTGTACTGGTAATTCCCCCCAGTCTGTGACCATGAGGCGTAGTTTTCGGCCAAGGCGGGATTGCCCCACTTGGTCCGGGGGGGGGGGGGGCTGTGGGGTGGGGCTATCCCATCCCGCCCCCCCATGGGCACGCGAATCGCACGATATCGACTCGGCTGCCATGCAATGTAGTTAGGTGACATTTCCGAATCCTTCCAGACCTCATGAAACATCATCCACAACTGTCACGCTCTCTCTCTAGTATATCGGGTAGGCGGGGTAAACATTGCCATCAAACCCTAGTACTTGCTTGTACTTTATCATTGCGAAATGAGCATGGGAACGTGTTGGTCATGAGAAATCACTTCACGTGCCATTCAAGAAAGTGATATGCTGACTATTTAAGAGTGCTTTGTGTCAAATTGTAGTTTCCAACCCTTCGCTAGACAAGAAGTGTTCTCCACCAAGCTCCATGAAACCCTTTTCCATCCCTCGCTGAAGAGTGATAAAGTGCGCGCCAGGTCGATCATAGTCTGATATTGGACAAAATCAAATCTGGGATATAATCAGAAGTTGTCTTTGGAGCCTTTGTATATTGGGGATTCGCTTACCTGACTCAAACAATCATCTACAAGACCCTCTACCACTTTCCAGATCTTGCTTGCAAGATTGCATTGAAGAACTCTTCTTCGCTATACCCTTCTATGTCCTCATTTCTAATTTCCTCAAAATCTCCCGGCAAAATGACGTGGTTCAGGATGTATGGCAGTATTAAGGGGGATCCGAATATCGTACAAAATAAAAGTATTCGACCGAGCATTGAAACAAACGGTTGAACAATGCTTGGCTGGAGGAATAGAAGACATGTAAACAGCGGCTGCGAGATATGTTTGGCCATATCTCCCAGCTCGTATATGACAGTCAGCATAATGAAGGTTGTTGAGGTGACTATGTCTCTCTTAGTGGTCTTGAACTCGATACCATTGGTATGATAATAGTTACCAAGTTAAGTGTGAAGCTATGACAAAGCGCGGACAATTGAATGGAAAGCGCTCCAAAAAATCTACTCCAGAAAGAGCAAAGCCACTTGCGGGTTTTTTGGAAGATGAGATCCGTGAATAATAACGTAAGAAATCAAACGATGTGGCATCACAACATGGCTGCTATAACTATAAGCAGAACAAATGTTTTATCTTTCATCCTTCTTGTACGACAACATATCGAATTTCAAGGTCCAAGGATGATTATCAGTCTTCCTGCAGTTGGCACTGCTGCACGACACACCTCGTAAAATCGAGTGTGGCAAAGCGGCTGGGGTGTGGGAGGGTCCAGGGGTACTGCCAAACCGCTTCCAGCTCCTATCTATCGATGGTGTGAACCATTCAAGGCGCATGCAAATCAATATCCCGGAAGGAGTCATTTCCGTACACGTAGAAAGGAGTGCATATTCGTCCAGGGGATAATGGTCTAAATAAAGGTATGTCATGTTCTGATGCAGGCTGCGGAAGGTTGGCCTCCTCACTGTTCGGTGCCTGAAAAATAGAAGGGCTGGTATTGATAACTTCTACAGTACACAGCATCTATCGCTTCGCCGAAAATTATGTTTACATTGTGACAAAAACGATAGCAAGTGTGTTTTCTGCCTCGGAAAGGCCCCATGATCAAAATAACCCATATTTTCCCGCGAAAACCATTGCAACAACTAGGTTTCATTCATTTCGATCTACTCGCAAAGACCAGCATTGGAATTGCGTATGCAGCAACGCTTCCCACAAGGGAAGTCAAGCTAATGTAATTCCTCCTTATTGAATCAGCCGAAGACTTGGTTGCCGCAACCGTAGGACTTGGGGCTGGATTATTCAGTTAGAAATAATCTTGGCCGCACAATCAAAACTTGTAATCTTACCAGCCGAGCCCGTGGAGGTGACTTGAGTTGTAACTCCCGTTGGTGACGCGGCGGTCGAACCAGTTGCGCCAGGGCACGAAGGTGTCGTTGCCGTGTTGACTGGAACTCCGGCACTGATACAATGTTAGCCAAGTGTTCATCGAGTGAGGATAAAAAGGAAAAGAACGAGCTTACTTCGAACATAAAGTAGCTGCAAATTGAAGGAAGCCTACAGAATGTTAATAGTTAGGAAGCTTTTTCAAAAAATAATCTACCCAACTTACCTTCCCAGTCTGCTCCCTGACAGCTACCAAATGCACAGCAGCTAACACCACTAAGATATGATGAGGCTTTACATATGCAACTGAAATCTGAAGCACTACATTCTTTGGGAAGGCTCGCGTTTAGAACACAAGATTGCTGAAGTCTACTGTCAGCAAAAAAGCCGAGAATCTGAATTGATGAAGTCTCCTACTGCACACGGGGGTACTTGTTGGCATAGTGCTAAAGCATTGAAGATCGCCAAACTTAATATGATAGTTGCCTTCATTACGGAGGATGAATCTGAGTTGCAAAGGAAAAAGCGGTGGGGTTTGGTCGATGTACCTGAGAAAGGGGAAAATAGCTCCTCTAAAAAAACTGCCAGAAACTTGGTTCTGAGCCCTGAGCCTTCAGCTGTTGGACTTCGTAATCTTTGTGCCACACACCCGCATAAATGATACAATAATATCTCGGTTCGGTATGGAGGTGCGGAGGTATGTTGGTTCCATCTTCAAGTAGTACAATGTACTGCGCCATGGCGGGTGGTATCTTACACGGTAAACATACAGGAAAGTATTGTTTCGTCTGTCATAATGCGGCGGGCTGCATATGCAAGTGGTGTCACCAGGGGATGCAGGAATTCGTGACTAGCGAATAGTTAACTAACTCTCTACTACTCCTTCTATTATTTATCCAAGACTCGAAAAGGCTTAAATAATTAAGATTTTAATATATTTATTGTTCTAAAGGAGTTAGGACAATTATAGAAGTGCAAGTACTTCGAGAATACAGTCACGAATTCCTGCAGCCCCTGGTGGTGTCAGTCACATTATATTTAGCCAGCGAATGACGGCTAAATATCGGCTCAAAAACAATATCACCAACAGACCAACAGGTCAACCTCTCCAACAGGTCAACCTCTCCAACAGGAAGACAAACGGTGTTTCCAGTCAACGAACGTTTACGGACGATCAGGTAATGATGAGCTTCCAATTCGCCCTATCATCAAGAATCATTTCTCCTGTCCTTTGGACTTTGGTTACAGTATGGATCGTCAATGTAGTGGTAAAATCCTGGAAGGCTCGTCGAGTATTCGGTGAATTACGAAAGCAGGGATTGGTATGTGTTCTCCTTCAATATATTCGAGCTTCTTACTGATGAAAGCTAGCCTATGCCAAAGCATAATCCCATATTTGGACATTTGCTCATGATGAAAGCTTACATCGATAAACTTCCCCCCGACGCACATCCCGCATATTCGTTCGGACAAATCGCCAAGGACCAGTTCTCGAATGGGGTTTACTATCTTGATATGTGGCCATTCTTCGGGCCCCTTCTAGTGTGCACATCACTCAATGCGGCAGTTGATGCTGCTCAAAAGACCGCGATAGCTCCTAAGAAACCCAACTCCTTGGTTCGTTGGTTTAAGCCAATCGCCGGGGGACCCAATCTCTTCACGATGGAGGAAGATGAATGGAAATCCTGGCGTGGGATTTTCAACCCGGGTTTTAGCCAAGCGCACATCGTCAAACTCGTTCCGACAATTGTACAAGAAGCCCTGGCATATAGGAATTTATTGTTTCAGCATGCGCACGAGGGGAAAATGTTTCGACTAGATGAGGAGACATTGTGGTTCACTATGGATATGATAGGGGCTCTTGTTCTGTATGTATCGTCAGGCTTATTAAGAATTTTATCACTAATTTTATATAGCGAGTGCAATTTAAACTCTAAGAAGACCAAAAACCCACTGGCAGTCGCGCTTTTGGATCAACTTCGGTGGCACCTTGGGGACGCTACAATCAACCCTTTCGTTCGATATTACCCACCCCGTTTGTTCGCACAGTGGCGAAATTCTACGCGAATGAATAGTTATGTGGGCAAAGAATTAGAATTGAGATACAAAACCTACAAGGCCAATCTGAACTCTAAAGACAGAGGTGATAGCAAATCCGTCATCGGCCTGGTTCTAGACGGCTATCTGAAGCAAACTGGAGGTACGGAGAAGCTTCCCGCCTCACTTGATGAGACCTTCAAGTCATATGCTACTTACCAGATACGGACCTTCTTATTTGCTGGTCACGATACAACAAGTAGCAGTCTTTGCCACGCATTCTATCTCTTGAACAAGAACCCCGAAACCCTCAGAAAACTCCGCGAGGAGCACGACCTTGTTCTTGGAAAGGACGCGACTGCTGCGGCCAATGTTATTTCAGACAACCCGCAAACCCTCAATGAACTTGTTTATACAACTTCGGTAATCAAAGAAGCTATGAGACTGTTTCCACCTGCTTCCGGTGCCCGACAAGGTGTCGATGGCGTCGATATCACAGACGATGAAGGCAACAGATATCCAACTGGAAATGCAATGGTGTGGATTATTCACCAAGGGATTCAAAGAAATCCTAAATATTGGCCCAAGCCGGACGAGTTTATACCAGAACGTTGGATGACGGAACCGGGTGATCCGATGTATCCCATGAAGTTTGCTTGGAGGCCATTTGAATTTGGACCAAGGAATTGCATAGGCCAGACACTGGTCATGAGTGAGCTTAAAGTGATTTTGGCACTTACCGCGAGGGAGTTCGATATCAAGGATGCATATGAAGAATTTGACAAGCTGTATCCTCGCAAGAGTATGGTAACAGTTGATGGAGAAAGAGCATATCAATTCGAGTCAGGTGGAGCTCACCCGGCTGATAATTTGCCGTGTCGAGTCTTCTTGCGGCAGTGAGCATGTTCGCGAGAAAGGGTTGCACGGGGAAAGTTCTTAGAGGTTGATCTGTTTTCTCCGCCAACATGTATTTAATATATTTTGAAAGTTCTCCCGAGCCTAACTTGCTTTGCGATAAACCTCAAAAGTGTCATTAAGTACAACGGGTTCGTATCTGCCTACTCAGCCCTCAACTTCTTAGAGCATTTTATGTAAATCATTTTGAGCCTATTAATTAAGGTGTCTGGGAAAGTTCGACAGTCGGTACTCTAAAAATGATTAGCCTGAGGCCTCGGCCTCTTAAGGTGTTTTTCTGATTTGGATATTCGGTGCATAGGCGAGTTAGCAGATGGTGGGCAACTACAGTCCTCAAGGACAGCCTCAGCCTCTTGAGATCCTTCCTCGTACTCTTCCTGATTCAGATCTTCGGTGAAAAGGTGACTTGGCAGATAAGGTAGATGGTGGGCAATTGCAGTTCTTTGCATAAATCTCGACCAATTACTTTCCGAGGATATCACCTTCACAATCAATCACTGTAGTACCGCTCTTTCCGATGTTGTACAGCATGTTTGATGAAACATGCGTGCATACTTCGTACTTTACACATCATCCTGACTGAACAGCTGTAGCGAAATGAAAGACCAGGGTCGAAATCCAATCGAAAAATGTCCTTAAAAACAAGGGAATTCAAGCCAAAAACCAGGTTTTGGTGGGGTTTCCAAGGTATCTGCTTAATGAGAGACAATTCCATGCCAGTGATGGTTTACCGTAGTAAATTTACCTTGACGCGTGCCTCTCTTTTCCCGGTGGAGCCTAGTTTCCTCACCAAAACGACTCGATCAATATAAGAAAAAAGGGGGGCACGGGTTAAGGTCGAATCAGTCGGTTTCTCATCCTAGCCTAGCCTGGAGGTCAGGCTAGGATAGGCGAAGTAAACCTTTATTGATAAATTAATAAATATTTAGTAAATAAAATACTAAAAAGAATCATAGACCGTGTTCTAGTAGTAATTATTAAACATCCGTATATATTACGTAACATAGGTCTTTCTAAACCCTCTTATATATATAAGTAGCTTAAACTAGCTTCTAGAAGAACTTTAATTAGTCTTCTTACTTATATATTCTTCTCTAACTTTTAAACATTTTTAGCTAAAGGTTTATTAAAGTATATTAGTATTATAATCTAGGAGTGTTTAAATCAAGTAAGAGTATTAAATATCTATATATATATTATATAATACAAGTCTTCTTAAACTCTCTTATATATATAAGTAGAAATTAATTCTCTCTAGAATACTCTTCAAGTAATACAATTATCTTAAACCTTATACTTTCCTTTCAATAGTAATTATCCCTCTTTTATTTAATAAACAAGTCATTTACAACTAACTTTGCTTATTATATACTTATAAGTAAAAGTCACGGAGTTCACCCAGGCTGAAGGAAAAGATCTAGACTGTGCCAAGAGGGGAAAGCCAATTCACTGAGGTCGATTCACGGTAGTGTATCGTATGCATGTAAGGTGTCCTCTATCGCACATTTGGGCAGCTCCACTCATGCACGTAATTCGCAAGTTTCGAAGTTAAGAAGCGGGACAGCGCACAGTATTGAGGTATTATAGAAATAATGACTGAAGGATCTGTATAGAGGTATCTTTTGTAAATAGGCTGAAAGTAAGCTTAGTCTATACCCCTCTTCTATTGCCTGATTCTGTATGGGATCTTCTCAACAGGACGCTGCACAGCTAAGCTGTATCCTACACCATCTAACTTCATCTCCTTCTTAGTTGCTAAGATATCGATGTCTATAGTTGAGGTTAACATAACCGTAGCTGCTATAATCGAACGCTTAGCAAAATGCCTTCTGGGATAAATTTGAGACCCCCTGCCGTATGGAATCTAATATCCCGTCGTTCTGCTCTCACAGAAGATAGGACGTGAAGGGTTACCGTCACGTTTTAAGGCCTCGTCTGGGTCTTCCCTATTACGACCGGCTGGGATAATCGAGCTTTTGTTTATTGGCCTAGAGTCTGGGTCATTTGGGAATAATAAAAACCGCTCTGCCTAGAACTGTTCGACAGGGTACTTATTGTTCAAACCGGAATTCCAGGCTTTTTTGTCCAACTGGGCTACATCTGTCGAGACGATGATGGTGCTATTTTTAGGAAATTTCTATCCGTTTACTTGGATTTCCTAAGTTATCTGGCGCAGGATAAAACCCTGGTTATAAAGACGAAGACATTCTGCGTAAACACCCTGGAGTCGGGGTAGAGTGATGAGCGTTTTGACTTCGTCTTCTCGGATGTGCTTCTACAGGCCTGCGTCTTCGAACTCGGCTCTTATACTCGATCGTAATGTTGGACTTTTGTGAATATGCAGAATGACCCACATTATTGTAAGAATAATATTATACGTGAGTCTGTCTCTGAATTAGCAATATGGCTCAAGCTTGATTCGATGGTGAGTGGGGATGAAAATAAAGTACTCACGCCCAGATAAATCCCAAGTCTGAAGCTGCTGTAGCATTTTTATCAAAGCTACTAAATCCTTTAAACATTTTTTGTCTTAAGCGTATAAATTCCGAACCCTAAAATAGATCTGTATTACCATCATTCTCGACACTGGTTAGGTGGAAGTGTTCTCTTGTAAAATTGTGCCAGTTTTTGACATTGGTGAAAAGTTTGTCGCGAATCGCGTATACCTTTGGAGCCAGAAATTGAGGTAGGCCTTTAGACAGTAAAGGACTATATCGTGCGTAACGAGTAAGATCTTCTGTCAAATTTGTATTTTGTTGTTCGAGAATGGGTCTGTATGTTGCTTTGATAACTGCTAAAGTAAAATCTCGTTCAAAGAAGCTTAGTAGGTCTAGGTACTTAATCTAGTTGTCTGTAATATGAAGATTTTGGAGGCGCGTAGAAAAGCTTTTGTACTATCGACGATAAAACCTGGAGAAGTGCTTGTTACTTGTGAAAGTAAGTAAAGAGACGTGAGTGTGGTAGTTAACTCGATCCTCAAAGCGGACTTGACTTTCGGGGGCGGGCTTGTATTGAAATCTAGAATCATTAGCTATATATATTTTCAAGGTAACATCAGGTATGCTAAACAGATACTTGAGGTAGAATATTTGTGCTGTCATTCTAATCATCTTTGAATCTATCTTCTAAAATGTAGCTATGTTATAAGCGCCCTGGAGTACGAAGAACTTGGATGTAAACAACTGGAAGCTAAAAGGATTTGGAGTTTTGAGTGCCTAACTGAAAATTTCGTTTAGAATAAGGACTTTGAAGATTCTATGGAGTTTGAAGAAAACATCTACTTACGTTAACTCGTGGAAAAACCTTTTAGGATTGAGAGCTAGACTGAGAAAGCTTCCTAGAAAAGGCAAAATATAAGGAATTGTTAGGGGAACCTTTAGATCTAAGGAAGTATATTCTTGAACTTTAATCTCTTACATTACTCGGGTAATAGTATAAGTAAAAAAGAATATAAGTAGAGCTAGAATAAAAAGGCCTTTAAAATAGTCGATCTTTAAGTCTCCCACGCTAAGAGACGTAAAAAACTTCGACGTTGTCATGTTCGATGGTGGTAATAGGAATGGTTTAATGAATTTGACTGTAAAGAATCTGAGTATATCTTGTCTTTGTCTTGTGGCAAAACATAATATATGATAACTCGCTAAACACACCGTAAAATCCGTACCTTATACTAAAGAAAATAGTATATTTATAAGGATGTTTACTACAGATAAGCTGAGGTATCTCTAAAGTGGTAATCATGCACCGATTAGTGAGTGCTAGACACTAATAACGTATGTCATTCTGAGCATGCATGATGGGAAGCCACTATAGAAAGTTGGCTGCAACCCTCCCGCATCCTCTGCTGCGCTGTAAAAACAGACCTCGAGGATTCCCCCCAAAATACCTTTTGGATAACCTTTGTTACCCTTCCTTGTTGGAGCTTTCAAGTCTTACGACGACATCGCTCGTGAAGGACGACTATTGACATTGGAATTTCAAGGGGTCTAATTCTCGTTTTGAAGATAAGATGTTGTCCTAGTTACTGTCCCACATCAATATTGGATTTGATACTCTAGTGAATCGAAAGCGGATTAATCATTCTGGTCGTATTCTACGATTGAATCTAGAAGTAAAGCCTCTCCCCTTATGTGTGGACGAGTCGTTACTGATCTAGTGGTAGATAGTGATAGGTGTGCTGTTTGGTATAGCATTAATTATAGTTATCTTGCGAACCTTAAGAAGGCTTGTTTTGTTTCGTCGACTGTAGCTTGACGATGCATTTGTGTGGTTTGGCTTGATATGCCTTACCGCTGCGACTGTGATATTTTTTAAAAACATCTCCATCATAATGCTCCAGGAAGTAATCGTCATGGACCCTGGAATCATCGTACCTATCACTGATGTTGATCAATTGCTTAAATCTATATCCTTCCTCGATGCCTTTCTCTGTACGATCTGGACCTGTACCTTTGTAGTTAAAGGGTTATTCTTGACACTATTTTGGGGCCTTATTAAGGGAATTTTAAAACACCTTGATAGATATTACTGGTTTGTTGTCGTCTATACATTTGTTGTATGGGGATTCTTGGTGTTGGAAGCTTTCGTTCTATGCCCTTATTTTGGGGCTGAAGGAGGTAAGAAGTTCTCTCTCTATTTCGGAGTAAAAACACATCGGGTCTAAAACGGCTTACGACTTTAATAGCTAAATGTTACCTAGAGTTCATCTATAAAAAGACCGTTGGGCTTACTGTTCTCATATCTGTCCTTGATATTGCTAGCGATATAATGAGTACGGTTACCATCCATATTCCATGTTTGAGTTGAGCTAACATGACGATTATAGTTGTGAGCATCCTAATTCTCCTCCTTCGAAAGAGTAGAATGAAAACTAAGCAGAAAGTTTCACTTTGTCTCTTTCTCTGTTTATCATTTGTAATGGCTATACTTGCGCTGATTCGAGTTGCGGGTATGAAGAGAGATGGAATAATAGACAATACATGGTCGCTTTTCTGGCAATACACGGAAGGATGCGTCGCTTGTATCATGGCGTCTATCACCCCTTTCAGGACTATATTCGTTAACATTGGCTCCTAACCGTCTTGTAAGAAAACATTGAAGGGTCTATCCAGCTTACTACGTGTACTTTGGAAAAAGCCTCTTAAGCATTCTGAAGATAGCAGCTGGAACGAACTTTACAACGACGCCCTACCCAAACCACCTGGAGCTTTGATGTCTGGTCTCTGAATATTCATTAGACGAAATAATTGTGAAGCTGGCGAGTCTACGGTTTTAGTCACAAACACATTTGGAATCGACGAAACAGTTTCTGATGATCTGAGGAGAGATTATTAAATGTATCTTTGGAACGCAGCGGGATTGCCTAATATTGCGGTGAGTTTAAAATTATGACCTCCATCCTAATTCGGCCTTTTCGAAACTAAATAATTTAGGAATTTGAACGAGGGGAAAGCTAGGGTTATCAAAAGTAGTATTCAGGGGAAAATGTTTGATTTGATTTAGTAGAGGAAAACCTGACAAGCTGTTTGAAACATGGTCTTGTTATATACAACTACAGAGACCCCTTTGGACCTGGAGACTGTGTAATATAAAATGTTCGCTCTCCTAACGCATGTTTAATTTACAACTGTACTAATGTACCATGAATTATGAAGTTGTTAGTCCTAGGCACTTTCAAAAGTCTAATACTATGTGAACGCTTCCTGTCTTAGTTGTGAACTTTTCTGTTCTTGGCTATGGACCGATTACAAGTTTAAGCTGGATTGAGTCCTATATGTCTTGGTGAGTAGGCCTACTAAATGAATAATATAAAAGATACCTTTGAATTTATTATTCGTTTCTTATATTTATTAGATAATTTACTTCATATAATATAATTAGTATAACTTTATGAAACGTTTCATAAAATTCTTATAAAATTATTTAGCTAGGATTAATAATTATCTATGTCACGTATAAGCCTAAACTAGCAGTTCTTACTTACCCTCTTATTAATATTATATATAATATACTGTTATATACCTAGAATAAGTACTAAATAGTAGTAAAAGCTAGTTACGTAGCTATAATATTAATCTAGTACCTTATAGGGTTTAGATAGTAGAGGTAGACTATTAAAAGAGTATTATACGATAACTAAGCATAAGTAATTATTATACGAGAGTTAATAGATGTCTTAACTATTAGGCGATAATTAAGGATTTTAAGGCTTAAAATCCTTAACTATTAAGCGAGCTTAATTCTTAAGAGAGAATTAATTATTAAAAGCTCTTACTTCTTAAATAACTCTTAAGAGTCAAAGCTTTTAAGGCTAGTATAAGTATATACTAGCTAGAAGAACTATACTCTAGGCGGAAGAACTATACTCCGGGCGGAAGTACTATACTCTAGGCGGAAGTACTATACTAGGCATATACGTCTAGTAGATAGAGGTACTTATATAACTCGGTATCGCTTATAAAGAATTAATATTAACGCTATTATAATATAAATAAAGTATACGACCGATTTAGCAAAAGTTATTCTATACGTACTAGTAGAGGCTATATACTATATACTACTCTTATTATAGTAAAGAAGTATAAGAGATACCTATACCTAGCCTAATCTCTAGCCTCTACGTATCTAGCCTCTACGTACCTAGCCTCTACGTACCTAGCCTCTACGTACCTAGCCTCTACGTACTTAGCCTCTACGTACCTAGCCTCTACGTACCTAGCCTCTACGTACCTAGCCTCTACGTACTTAGCCTCTACCGAGGCTTTACTAATTACTATTAAGCGATTTTAACTCTTAAGCGAGGACTTTAACTCTTAAAGATCCTTAGCTCTTAAAAAAAACTTAAGCTTTAGATATAAAAGCGATTATCTTTAGAGGCTCTATAATATTCGAATAATTAATACGCTTTAACCTATAATTAATACGCTTTAACTCTTATCTAAGAATCTATTAAGAGTCTACTAGTATAATAGCACGAAATATATATAACTATAGTAGAGGCATATAAGAGTATATATAGTAGAATGACGTATATAGATACTAGGCTCTAATATAAAAGAAAATAATAACTATCTCTCTACTATACTAAATATAAACGTCTATATATAAGAAGGTTAGAAGCTTCTAAGTTCTAATAATAATAATAACTAAGCCTTGTCTAATATAGCTAATACTAAATAATAAGAGCTAAAAAGCTAAATATATAACCTCTAATCCTTTAGAAAGCTAAACATATAATATCTAAACCTTAATCTCTTCTATATATGAATATTAGACATTAATACCTTCGGTACTTCGCTTATATAAGTATCGGTTATTCGTAATCTCAGCTCTAGAGGTATTAAGAGTATTAACACTACTTAGAGGTATTAGCAGTTTTATAAATGCCGACAATTTAGAATAGTACTATTATATAATAATCTAACTATTATATAATAATCTAGGATAGTATACTATTATATCCTCTCTCCTTTAAAAAGACTCGTTCTAAGTCTTCGGTTATTAATCGGCATAGTATTAGGTCGATCAAAGTATTATTTATCTTTTTATTATAAAGAATATAACTTTATCTTACTATTATAGTATCTAGTAGTCAGAGTAGAGTCAGTAGCTAGTAGTATTATTATTTAAGAGCTAATCGCTCTTTATTTACTACTATATACTATATAATAATAGAATACGAACAGAAGAGAAGCTAATAATTAGCTAGTAGGTAGAAAGCGATACGCTACTATAGAGTTATCGTATTCTTACTATTATTATATATTATAATAGTAATTATTAAGTAATAAATAACAATTATAAAGCAACAGCTATTATTATAAGTAGTATATTAGTAGGCGACTTTTCCTTAATTCTAACTTCTCTTCTTCTTTTCTTTTTATCTAAAATAATATATATATAGTAAGAATACCTTTTAATTAAGTATATCCTTATATACTAACTTATCTCCTAGAATATATATATATATTATATATATATATAAAAGTAAGTTCTTCCCTCCTTAATTAGACCTAATTTAAAGCTAATCTAATATAGTAAAATACCTCTTCTATATCCTCCTAATACACTTCTAGCTACCTACTAAGTCTACTATATTCAGTGCCTTTAGATAAAATCTTAGAACAGAGATTACATATATACTTTTAAGAAGCTAAAGTCGAAGAAGTATAAGTACTACGTAAAGTAGAATACTATATATATCCTAGTAAGTTTAATCCTAAATATATACTAAATTCGTTCTAACTTAGGTAGTTACTATAGTTTATTAGAAAGGAGTTTAGTAAGCTTATAAGTAAGGAGGAGAAGAGGGAGGTTAAGAAGGCTACTAAGGCCTTAGATAAGGTGTTAGTCGTTACTAGTATAGAGGCACTAAAGAATAGTTCAGAGGTATAGTTCGCTCTTCTAGAGAAGACTTAGGCACTTCGCACTAAGGTTGCCGTAAGTACCCCTTACTTATTAGAGAGGTTTTAGTTACTAATATTTAATAGTTCTTATGCTATACTATAGAGAGTGAGACCTCTGTCTAAACCTAGATTTAGGTCCTCTTTAAGGCCTATCTAAAGAGTTTACGAGCGTCCTTCTTAAAACTAGTTATAAGAGGTCGCTGAGGTAAGAAGCGTCTCTATAAGAAGAAGGTAGTAGAGGAAGAGCCGATTTAGGCTTCTTATACTTAAAAGGGTAGAGAAGAGGATAATAAGTTAGAGAAAGGAGAGGCTACGGCCTAGGAAGGGTTAGTAGGCTCTATTTTAGTAGTAACTCGGTCTTAGTTCTTTACTTTATTAACTTTAAACATTCCTACTAGTTAGTGTTTTATCTTAGGTTTTTATTATAAGTTCCTTATTAAGAGTAACTAGAATTAGAGAGTATTTAATAGAGTTTTATAAATTAACTCTTTTACTTAATTCTTATCTAATTCCTATATATTAAGCTATTCAAAGAGATGTTAGAGTAGTCCCAGCTCTATAAAAGTCTCTTAGACGATATAGTAAACCCTAAAAATTATCTATAGAATACTAAGCGGGATCCGAATAGTATTCGACCTAGTTTATAGATGTTTATAAAAGAGACTTTATTTCTAATCCTTTAATATTAAAGTATAAGTATTCGCGTTTGCTAAAAGAGTATAGTCTAATCCTATCTAGTAGATTAGAAAAAGTTTAAAAAGTTTAAAAAGTTTAAAAAGTTTAAAAAGTTTAAAAAGCTTAAAGCAGAGATAGAGGCGAATTTAGAGTAGAGTTAGAAGCGAATATTAAGAGGTAACGTTATTAGTAATAGTGATAACTCAATTAAGAGTAGTATAGTCGATAGTATTATCGTAATAAAATACTATAGTATTTTAGATTAATATATTATCATAATATCGTAATAGTACGTATTCAAATCCTTAATAATATTATAGTAATATCGTAATATTAAAAGGTATATCTTTTAATAACTCGTAAGCGCTAAAACCCACTTTTTCTCAAAATAAGGCTATTTACACTTTTTCTATATACTCTTTTATTACTTACTTATTAGACTAAAATAATTTTTATTTATCGATTTAGTTAATATTTATCTATAATTAACAGATAAAACTTAGTAGAATTCAATACACTAGTTTATTATATTCTAGCTATTAATCTAACGTTGTTGTCGTTGAATTAGTACTTAGTATTAATAGAAACATGTCTAGAAATCTATCTCGTATAGGCTATATTTATTACTTTATATTACTCGGGTCAGTTTAAGAGCTACTTATATGATTCTTTTTTTAAAATACTCTATTTAAATAGATCTATAATTCTAGTAATTCAGTACTATATTTTCTACACTATGCGTTGTACTATATAGTTTTAAAAGATAAGACTAAAAAGAAGTAGAGTTAAAATCCAGGGTAAATATTTAGGCTTAGTAATACTACGATATTATTATGATATCGATTAAAATACCAATAATATAAAGGATAATATTGTTAGATATCGTAGTATTTAAATAGTATAAATAGTATATATTAAAGTAGGTTTCTAATAATATATCGTAGTAGTATAATATTATAAATACTATCGACTACACTGATTAAGAGCTTACTTTAGAAGCGTACTAATTCGTATTCGATTCAAATTCGAATAAAACATCTAATATACTAGATATAAAAGAAAGTAAGTTTGTCTGAACTTAGGTCGGCGGGGACTTAGAGTAAAGTTGGAAACGAAGAGTCGATAATGTTGTAGATAGTAATAACTTAGCTAAGAGGTTACTATCCTTTCAAGAGTGTACCGATTCGTATCCGAGTCGAATTCAGATAAAAAAAGAACTTCTAGCCTTACTAGAAGTGAAAGAAAGTAAGAAAGTAACGACTATAAGACTCTATACTAGAGTCGGTGGCGTTTTAGCTAGTTAAAGACGAAGTTGTTGCCGAAGTTTATCGAATTATCTAAGTATCTAAGGATAATAAAAGAGGTGGTTTTAGCTAGTTAAAATAAAAGAGTTATTACTAAATATTATTAAAGTTTAAAATTGTTGTCTAAAGTCTAGAATAATAAGAGGAGGGGTAGATTTAGCTGGTTAAAGGCGAAGTTTATTACTAAATGTTAAAAATACTATCTAAAGTTTAAGATAATAAAAAGTATAGTTTTAGCTAGTTAAAAGCAAAGTTATAGCTGAATTATCGAAGTTGAAATTGTTATCTAATTATCTAGAGATAATAAAGAGATAGTTATAGATATAGTAGTATCTAAGTTTAGATGTCTAGTTATATAAAACTATATTACTTAGGCTTATAAGCTGCCTCGTTCCCTTTAGTAATTTAGGTCTAAATTAGAGTACTTAAGGACTTATTCGAAATCGTCTTCTGATTCCGATTCTACTTTAGAAGTAATAGAGAAAAAGTTTAAAGTAAAATTATAAAAGTTTAAAGTAGAGTTAGATAGTACTTAGTTAAGAAATAGTAATAACTTAGTTAAGAGCTTACTTCTTTGTTTCGTCTTAATAGAAAGTGTATTTTAACTAACTTATATCTGCTTTAAAAAGTTTAAATGAAAAAAGGAACTTCTAGCCTAGCTAGAAAAGTAAGAAAGACTCTATACCGGAGTTAGTAGGGTTTTAGCTAGTTAAAGGATTTTGTTACTAAATGTTATTATAATACCTTATTCCCTTCGAGGTACTTAAGGACTTAATTATCTTCCGATTTCGAATTCCACTTCTAAAGTAGAGGACGATTAGCTATTATATTATAGAGAGTTTAGAGCTAAATTAGATAAGAAGGGGGTATTTTAAACCGTAGTGCTAATATCTCGTAACTTAGTATTTTAGTAGGTCTTCTTATCTATAGCTAAAAGATTATTTACTATCTTAGTAAAGTTATAATTCTAGCGTCTCTTAATAGTAGTAGACGAGTTTTAGAGCTAAGGTGTAATCTTATCCTATATATAAAAGAAGCTTTCCGATTCTAGTATCTCTCTAAGTATGACCGTACTTGAAAAGTAACCTTTTAAAGTTAGTAAAAGTTTCTTTAATATAATCTTCTCCTAATTCCACTTCTATCTCTTTCAACTTCTATCTCTTTCAACCTTTGTACCAGCGGCTAGGACTCGGTTCGTAACCGTAGTCTTTTGAATATTCGCTAGTAGAGGTATTTTCGAAGGAAAAGTTTAAAGTAGAGTCGGATGATGTTCGGTCGAGAACTAATGATAACTTAGCTAAGAGCTCGCTTCTAAGTTTCGTTCTAATAGAAAGCGTATTTTAACTAATTTATATCTGATTCAAGGTTTAAGAAGTAGTAGAAAGTTTATTAGAGGTAGAGGCCTATAAGCGAAAGAGGTCTAAACGTAGGCTTTGAAAAGTAAAAGAGAGTTTAAACAAAGGTTTAAAAGAGAGGTTGAATTAGTAAGAGTTTAGAGATAGAGTGTTTTTAAGTTATTAACTTTATAGTTCGCTTATAATTATTTCTCTTATCTAATTAATCGTTTTTATCCTTTATTTTTATATTACTATCTTGTCTATATATCGTCTATATCTAAGAAGTCTTACTTATTATTTTATTAAGATCTTCTAAGTCTTAGTATATAGGTATAGATTAGAGAGAGTTTAGAGAGTCTTTTAAAAAGGGAGATAGCTCTAGAAGAGGGTTATTAGAAGGCATTAGAGGCAGCTACTTATAGCTAAAAGAGGTATGAATTTAAGCTTAGAAGTAAGAGAGGGTTCAATTAAGAGTTTAAAAGAGGATTAGATTAAGAAGAGTTAAGAAGCAAAGTGTTTTATTAACTTTAAATTATAAGTTCGCTTATCCGTCTTTCTAGCTTAGCTAGCCGATTCCTTATTTCTTAATTCTCTACTTCTAAAGCTTATATAACCGACTATATCTAGTTTATATTTAAGAAGTCCTACTAGTCTCTTTAACTATTATTTTATTAGGATCTTCTTAATCTTAGTATACGAGTGCTATTTAGATAGCTTTTAGAAAGAGAGGTAGCCCTAGAAGAGCGTTTAATACCTTATAGTAGAACTAGGTTTAATATTTCGAAGATGCTAATTTAGAGAGAGGGGGGGGTAAGATTAGATTTAGAAGCCTTCTAGATAACTATTATAAGTCGGCTTATTTACTAAATCTAGAGTTATTAGAACTCTTAGGAAATACTTAGTATATTCTAATCTCTTAATATATACTAAAACACGATTTATACTAGCTATCTATATAGATAATAAACTCTACTATTACTAGCTATCTAGGTAGTCTTTGATTACCTAGCTATATAAAAATGTCGTCGTAATGTTCTAAATCGAGTATAAATCGACTTCTAAATAAGAAGCAGCGATAAGCTCAAAAAGAGATATTATTAAGGCTGTTACTAGCGAAGAAGAGTTATTATTTTTATATAATAGTATAAAATATATATAACTATAGTAGAGGCATATAGGAGTATATATAGTAGAATAACATATATAGATACTAGGCTCTAATACAGAAGAAAATAATAACTATCTCTCTACTATACTAAATATAAACGTTTATATATAAGAAGGTTAGAAGCTTCTAAGTTCTAATAATAATAATAACTAAGCTCTACCTAATATAGCTAATACTAAACAATAAGAGCTAAAAAGCTAAATATACAACCTCTAATCCTTTAGAAAGCTAAATATATAATATCTAAACCTTAATCCCTTCTATATATAAATATCGGATATTAATACCTTTAGCACTTCGCTTATATAAGTATTAGTTATTCGTAATCTTAGCTCTAGAGGTATTAAGAGTATTAGCACTACTTAAAGGTATTAGTAGTTTCACGAATACCGACAATTTAGAATAGTACTATTATATAATAATCTAGCTATTATATAATAATCTAGGATAGCGTGCTATTATAACTAGCTCTACTAAAACTCTTTAAAATAGTTATATAATTATCTTAGCCTTAGGTTCTAGGCTAAATCTTATAATAACTACGGAGTTTTATTACGTGAATTATACTCTCTACTTATAGTAAGTTACGAGTTAAGCTTAAATTTGCCTACTTTTTTTATAATCCGAGCTTTTTGAAAAATTCCTTTATTTCCTCTCTTTTTAGACACTCTTTTACTTATTTATTAATAATAATATATATTAGTATACTCTAGATAATAGAAAAGAAGAGCTCTATATATTCTCTATTACTCTATAAACTTTATATAACAAAAACAGACAATTTTATATCTATCTTAATTTTTATAAGGTCTTAGTATACCTTATCGATCTTATAGAGGTAGTAAAAATTTTTCAAAAAAGAGGTTTTTTTTTAAGAATTAGCTATTTTTTAGTTTACTTTTATTATACTTACTTTAAAATAATAAGTAAGATAAAAGAGAGAGATAACTAGATATAGTGCTTCTTTCTAGCTAGGCCTTGTTTCTTTTAGAGTACTTTTATTTTCTATCTTCTAAAGAAAAGAGGAAGAAAGCTTTAAAAAGAAAAAAAGCTTGGATTATAAAAAAAGTGGGCAAATTCAAGCTTAACTCGCAACTCACTATACTTAAAAGATATAAAAAGTTATAAAATTCATATATATATTCGTTTTATTTCAACTAATTCATAAAATTTTATTAAGCTTTAAATTTATTTCAAACACTCCTTGTTTTGTGAATTTTCATTATTTCATGTTCATTTGAGAGCCCTATTAGTAGGGCGTAAACGAAACGTAAATAAAAAGAAAGCTTCCTTTTAGCCGTCCCTGTGCATGTATGCTGTGCGGCTAATATTACCAACAAACAGCCGTGAAATATTTGATTGGTCTTGCATGAACGCCTGCTACGGAAATCCCCGTACAAAAATAAGCCATCTTGATTCTTGAGTCTCTCGCATTTCCTACTCAAAAAAAAAAAAATCAATGATTGGGAGTTTCACGTTGAGTCAATTCTTAATCACTCCAGCGTACCGCGTGTGATAATGGTGTCTCGAGTCGACCCTCTTTCCGAAGACTTTAAGTATGAGGAATGGCTATGAAAAAGAAACGATTCACCGCATACTCGCTACATCTCTGCGAGTCTCTCCTGGTATAGTCTAAGCGTGTTTGGGTACGGTTTAGCAACCGATTATTAGAAAACGTTCGTCAACTTCCCTGGGGCAATACTTAGAAACATCATCTCCTTATTTACTTGAAGAGCTAAATTGAAATTTTATATCCTGAAAGATTTTGAAGGGGAATTGTAAACAGGGGAAATGCTATTGATTCTCGGTCGCCTGGGAAGTGGTTGTAGCACCTTTCTAAAAACAATAGCAGGTGAAACAAGAGGGGTTGAAGTCGGCAACGAGAGTCGGCTCAATTATTAAGGTATTCATGTGCCTTCTTTCCTATATCCTTGCCTTTTCTGATAGTGGTAATGCAGGAATTGATAACTTAACGATGCACTCAAAATTTCGAGGGGAATGTACATACCACGCAGAATCCGACGTCCACATTGCCCATCTCACAGTCGGACAGACACTCATGTTGCCTGCAAAGGCGAGAGCGCTGAATGATAAATTTATTCGCTCAGGCATGAATCGCACGGCGTATGCTGAAGAGAACCTGAACGTAACTCTCTCTACCCTTGGACTCCGCAGCGTTGTAGACACTAAGATTGGCGATGTTTTCATTCCCGGGGTGAGCGGTGGAGAGCGTAGAAGAGCTGGCATTGCAGAGATAATGGTTGGAGAAAGCTCTTTTCGGTGTTGGGATAACAGTACGCGGGGTCTCGACAGCGCTAATGCAATGGGGTTTCTCAAAACCCTCAGGCAATATACAAGACTTCGCGGCTCCGTAGCTCTGGTGACGCTATATCAGGCATCTTAAGACATGTATAATGTGAGTTTGAATCCATAATCCGAAGCCAGTTATTGAGGTTGACTGTCTTTTAGCTATTTGATAAGGTTCTCTTGCTCTATGAAGGACATGAAATTTTCTTCGGGGGAGTTTTTGATGCGAAAAGGTATTTCGTTCAAATGGGCTTTGTATGTTCTGAACAAACGACCACAGGGGACTTTTTAACCTCCATCACAAATCCCATTGCACGAATGGTTCAACCAAATAGCCAGGCATGCTCCCTTCGAAGCGCCCAGGACTTTGCAGACGTATGGAAAGCAAGTATGAAAGAAGTCAAGTACTAGAGGATATTAGAAAGTATAACGACAGATTCCTACTTGGGCTATATTGGACTGATATGTAAGCTGTTGAGACTGGCGATCGCCTAACATTATTAAATAGGTGAGCAGTCGATATCATGTTATGACCTGGATTTAACAATTCGAAGTAGAAAATCTGGTCCCTATATAATTTCCTTCTCGGAGCAAATAAAGCTGTGTATGATAAGAGGTGTACAACGACTTTGAAACGATCTTGAAACTCCTCTTTCAGCAATTTTTAGAAACTTGATAATGTCTTTAATTCTCGGAAGTATGTTCTATAACATGTTCGAAGATATAGACAGCTTCTTTGGTTGTGGAGCCCTGCTATTTTTCACAATCTTGCTTAACACTTTTCTCGGAGCATTCGAGGTTTGCAATCTTTTCGAGACGTCCATAGTTTAATGCTAATTGACTAATCTGTAGGGTGTGGGCCTTTGGGAGACTAGACTAGTTGTCGAAAAACATTATAGTCTTGTGCTATACTGTCCTTCTGTAGAAGCCATATTGTCAATGTTATGTGACTTACCTAACAAAATCCTCCTCACTGTAGCTTTCAACATCCCATTTTATTTTCTTGTGAATTTGAGAAGAACCCTATTGGCCTTTTTTGTCTTCTATTTATTTGCATTCGCCAGTTTGATTGCTGGTTCCATGGTTTTTAGAACTATTGGAGCACTTTTAACGACACTTACAGAATCTATTGCACCTGGGGCTGTGTTTATTGGTGCTCTGGTGATATATACTGGATTCGTGGTTCCGATTCCTGACATGCATCTATGGCTTGGATGGATAAGATTTATTGATCCCATCGCTTATGCCTTTGAGAGCTTAATGATAAACGAGGTATTCCTCTAACTACCTTGAAGGGTTTCTGTTCTCATTACTTTCATAGTTTGCAAGTTGATAATTCAAGTGCTCGCATTTTATACCAAGCGGTCCAAGTTATAGCGATATTGCTTCATCTGAGCGCATGTGCAGTGCTGTAGGTGCCGTCAATGGAGGATCAGTTATGGAGGGTAATGCATATCTGGCAACAGCATATAATTTTTACCCTGGACACGAATGGAGGTTAGATTCAGTGTACTAAATGATTCTTGCTAATTTTATCAGAAATCTTGCTATCATACTATCTATGGCGGTATTTTTGTGCTGCGTTTATGTCGCTGTCAGCGAATGGATTCTACTCCAAGGCTCCAAAGGAGAGGTACTGCTATTTCCCAAAGGCTACCATTCTCTTGAGGGTTAATCTGGAGACGTAGAGTCCTAAAGGTTAGTAACAAAGCCACCTTTGGAAATTGAGACGAACGAGAAAATGGTCTCGGTGCCTTCTAAACAGCGAGCGGACCTAGCACCATTCTTCTGGAACAGCCTTACGTACGATATGAAGACAAAGAAGGGTCTCTGAAGGCTTCTCGGCGGTATTCAGGGTTGGGTTGAGCAAGGAAGTCTTACAGCTGTAATGGTAAGCAGACCCCAGAAAAGAATTGCTGTTACTAAACTTGCTGACTAGATCATGATTTAGGGGAGCTCGGGTGCTGGAAAGACAACGCTCTTGGATGTATTAGTAAATCGAGCTGCCCCAGGGGTCGTGGGTGGCGAGATTATTAAAGGTGATCATATTGAAATGGAGCACAGCTTCTCTTGAAAGGTGGCGTACGCCTAACAAGCAGATATCCATCTGCTAACTTCTACGGTTCGGGAAGCGCTAGAGTTCAGTGCTATTCTCAGATAATTGGAACTTTATACGCTAGAAGAGAGACTTGTATACGTTAGTGATGTTATTGAGTTACTTGACATGAAAGATTTTGTTGATGCTGTTGTTGGAGTCCCTGGAGAAGGCCTTAACGTCGAGTAAAGAAAGAAGGCAACTATTGGAGTCGAATTGGTAGTGAGATCTGAGATTCTTCTCTTTCTTGACGAACCTATATCTGGGCTTGATAGTAATACCGCATGGGCAATCTGCAAATTACTGCGGGACCTGTCCCGGAGCGGCCAAGCTATATTATGTACTATACATCAGCCTTCAGCGGATCTGTTTCAAATGTTTGATAAGTTGCTCCTTTTGTCGGAGGGTGGCGAGCAAATATATTTTGGAAACATTGGGCGTAAATGCTAAGAAGTTGTGAATTACTTCGAAAGTTAAGGAGCAAGACATTGCGACGAAGCAGAAAATCCGGCAGAGTGGCTACTGGAAGTAACGAAAGTCGTAAACTTGGAGAACGGATCTATTTGGGTAGGGAGGTGGAATGATTCAGAGGCAAAGAAAGACATTGAATCCTACCTACAAACGATAAAGTATAACCTTGAGGAGCGTCCGTTGGGACAGAATCATGATCTGGTAAAAACAACAGACTTTGCTCGAGGGTTCGTAACCTAATTGCACATGTTGACTAAGTGAAACTTACTTAGAGATTGGAGAACGCCATCTTATCTCTACTTAAAATCACTTCTCGTCATTGCTGCGGTAAGCCTCTTTTCGATCTCTGGATAGACCTTGACTAATGTCATTTAGGGGGTGGTTAATGGTTTCTTATTCTGGCGATCCGAGAACACTATGCACGGAGTACAAAACCAGATATTCTCTTGCTTCCTACTCCTTACATTATTCAGTAACGTTGTACAGTTGATAATGCCACAATATATTGGTAACAGAGAGTTATACGAAGCTCGTGAAAGGCCGTCGAAAATATACTCCTGGCAGGCCTTCGTCTTATCTAACACAATTACTGAGCTTCCATGGCAGACATTGTTAGCAGTTATTTTGTTTGTTGTCTAGTACTATCCCATTAGTATGAGTAGAGCTATGAGGGCGGAAGAAGTTAACGAGCGATTACTGTTGGTTTTCTTATTCATATGGTCTTTCATGATCTTTACGTTAACATTTTCTCAGCTGGTTATGACAGCGTTACCTAGTGCTGCTCTTGGGGTAAACATTGTATCATTGCTATACTCCTTGAGTTTAATATTTTGCGGGTATGTATAAAAACAAATATATTACCAATACCTTGATTTAACTACGGAAAGGGCGCTTGCTGACCCTGGGTGTACAGAGTTCTTGTGTCGCCTTTCAAGCTACCTAACTTCTGGCTATGGATGCTACGGTCTACGCCCTTAACTTATATGGTAGCTGGCATTGTCTCGACGGGAATTGGCCACAACCCAGTGTCATGCTCCAGGAAGGAATTGGTACATTTCGATCCACCAATTGTAGAAAACTGTATGACCTACTTGGCCGAGTACGTCTCGCTTTCAGGGGCGACAATTATCAACCCGGCTGCAACAACAGATTGCCAAATATGCCCAGTTTCTAACACGGATACTATATTGAGAACCCTTGGAATTCGTTACGAAGATCGATGGCGTAATCTGGGTATAACCTTCTTGTACAGTTTGATTAACATTCTGGGTACACTGGCTGTCTACTGGCTGTTTTGCTTGCCTAAGCGAACGAAAGTTTAGCATTCATTTCTTGCTTTTGGGAGGTGAATGTAACGGTATATCAAGATTTTGACCCACGGGGTGCTTTTACGCAATTTATTCAATGAAAGGGCCGATCTAAAGTTCTACTTATGTGTGATTCGGAGGTGAAGTCGCGTATGATATAAAGACATATTTTGACTTTAGGTGTATAGAAGTGGCATATTAAGAGAGAGCGAGTCTCTTGGCAATATATACAGAGTCTTAGATCACATTTATCTATTCTGTGGTATTTACTTAGAGCTTGTTTAGCACGTATATAATTTAATTTAGATATAGGAGATTATATACAAGTATAGAGTCAAAAGATACTCGTATATATTTAATTATCTCGTTACTTTTAAATAATAATAAGTGATTACTATTTAGCTCTCTTATATATATTTAGTATATCTATTAGTAGACAGCTAGATTTACGCTATTACTTATACTAATAGTCGTAGAAGTAGTAATTATATCTATATATAAAAGTTAAAGATTAAGAGATTAAAAGAGTATATTATTTAATTTTAGTAATATATATCCTAATATATATATTTAAAGAAAGTACGACTAAAAGTGCGTGCTATAATATATACTAGCTAAACGTTTATATATATCGTAATTTATATATATATATATTATATACTACTTTATTATTTCTAGTAGTAGATATATTAAAAAAGAACTAATATATAGAAGCTAAATAGACTCTTAGTATAGACTTCTTCTAATAAAGGAAAACATATATAAATAAATTACTATAAGTAGTACTTAGAGTAAAGATATCTATAAGCTTGAAAAGATAGCCTTAGAATTACTTACCTAGATACTAGAGATATTACTCTAAAAAAGTCCTCGGAGACTTCTAGGGAATATATCTTAGAGAAACTAGTTTAGGAATATTTATTTAAATTTAACCTTTTGAGAAGATTACTTAGAAATATAGTTCAGATCTAGTTAGAAGTATTCGGAGTTATCTGTTTTAAGCTAGGAAATATTAATTCGAAGAAATTATATTAGAATTAATTGTTCTAAAATAATAAATAATTGCTCTGAGATAGTACTAGTGAATATTCCTCGGAGAATCGTTTATAAATCATTACTAGCTCGGACTTAATTACTACGAGTTCTCTATTACTACTTAAAGATAATTACGTAGTTATCTATTCTAAAATATCTTTACTACTTAGAGATAAATTCGCTTCTAATTTATTAAAAGCTTCACGAATTATCTTAGAAACGAGCGTTTAAGAGCGTATAGAGTTATAGGATAATCTACTTATCTAGGTCTTATTTATAACTCTTTTAGAGACTAACCGGGTTAGCTCTAGTAGTCTTATATATAAAGAACACTTATATAAAACTAGTAATCTACGAGCGATATAAAATAATCTAAAGGTTTTTATAATATTAGTAAATAAGAAACAACGAGAATAGCACTTATTAGTCTATATATAGCTCTTCTCTTCTTCTTAGCTTAGAATCTTTAAATAAACAGTTCTACGATTCTATAATATATCGTATACTATCTACTTTTATATAAACTATACTTTATATATACTATTATAATATATCTTTATATCTTATAAAGTAGCTTTAGTATTTTAAATCTAATAAGACGACTTATAGAATATTACTTCTAGAGTCGTATCTCTACTAGAAGATAATTCTTAGAAGAATATTATATCTAGAAGAAAATACTTAATAGAAGATATTTCTAGAGAGAGAAGTATAAATAGTAGAAGATATCTTCTAAGAATATATAAGTTATAGAAGAAAGTCTATAGAAGTTATAGTCTTCTAAGAGAAAACTTCTAAAAGAATACTTTAAGATTTAACTAATCTTTTAGAGATTTTTCTTAAAAGATTACTTCTAGCTTTAACTCGCTTCTAGTCTTAACTAGCTCTCTAAAGATTACTTCTAGATATTATAAGTATAATAGTATACTATTCTAGATAGCTAGGAGTACTTACTATATATAAGGTTTTAGTAGTTATTATCTTATATTATAGGTTCAGGCTTTTATATTAGCTAATATATATCGTTGTTCGGTTTCGTACTCTTTTTATATTCTCCGAACCTCTTATATATAGTAGCCTACTTCTAGAGTTAGAAAAGAGATAGTTTTTCCTTTTCTTCTATATTAGAGCCTAGTATTTACGTATGTTATTCTATTAAACGCACTTCTATATACCTCTTCTATAGTAGTAGATATTTCGTACTATTATAATAAGCTTCTAAATAATAAGCTCTTCTTAGAACTTAATTTTAGAAAATATAGAAGTATTATAAGATTATAAGCGAATTATTAGTAGAGATTATAAGTTTTATATTCTTAGTAATCTATATAAAGTTCTCTAATTTATCTAATTCTAAGTTAAAAAAGAAAGAAAAAAGACTAGGTTTTTAAGACTAGATATAGAGTTAGCTACTTCTTTACTTAATAATCTTTTTAAAAAGATTCTATATCTAAAGAAAAACTACTTAAGTAAAGAAATAGTAACTAGTATTAGAAAGTAACTTAAAACTAAAACGTAATAGTATAGTATTAGTCTATAACTAGAGACTAGTTAAGTCTCGAGCTCTACTTAGACTTTTATTAAATAATAGCTTTTTTAATAATTAAACTTAAATTAAATAGATATTAAATTCTAAGTCTCTAATTATAATAGTATGAAATATATACTACTATAGAAGAGATATATAAGAGTACGTTCAGCAGAATAATATACGTAGATACTAGGCTCTAATATAGAAGAAAAGGCTAAACTAGGCCTTTTCTAACTCTAGAAGAGTAGACAGCTATATATAAGAGGTTTAGATAATAAAAGAGAGATCTAAAACTAAATAATATAACGTCGGCTATTATAAAAGCCTAAACTCTACGAAGTACGTCTGAAAGTCTAGATAGATATATAGACGTATATAATCTTTCTAAATTAGATAATATAAAATAATATAGCTGAAAGCTAAATATACTATAGCTAAATCTTATATATAGCGAGTATCTCTAGCTATCTAGAATAGCTAAGATAGTAGTCTATTATACTAATCTATCTTAGTTACTTTATATAGTATTCTTTTATACTTTAAAAATAAGAAGAAGAAAAATTCACTTAAGTAAAATAGATCTATTTTATATTTTATGTTTTTATATAAGCTAACTCTTTGCTATAGTTCTCTATATATTTAAGAGTATAAAAGTAAATAAAATTTAATAGTTCTTATTATGTTTTATTACGTAGATATACTTATAATAGTCTACTATTCTATATAGCTGAGATTATATAGTATATACTATATATATAAGGTTTTAGTAGTTATTATTTTATATTATCTAATTTCGAAAGGTTTTAGGTTTAGCTTTTAAATAGCTTTTAGACCTTTTTATATATAGCTATCTACTCTTCTATAGTTAGAAAAAGCCTAATTTAGTCTTTTCTTCTATATTAGTATCTTATATTTATATATATTATTCTACTAAATACACTTCGATATACTTCTTTAATAGTAGTATATATTTCGTATTATTAGATAAAAGACTAAATTCGACTTTACTAGAGATAGTCTATTATAATATCTTACTCGAGTACGTTAGTTATATATCTCTTTTCGTATTAGACTAGATTTAGATTAGTTACGACGACTTCTTAAAGAGCCTCGATTCTAGAGATCTTATAAATAGCTAGTAATATTATAGTTTAGTAGCTATTAGATAGCTAGTAAAATTATATTCTTACTATGTTAAAGAGAATAGAATATACTAATTATCTCTAAGGTTTCTAATAACCCTCTCTATATAAAGATTACTATATAAGGTTTAGAATAGTTAATAAAAACAAATACTTCGTTATTATAAAGACGTCTAAATCTACTTCTTTTCTCTCTCTCTACTAATATTATTAAAATATCGAACCTAGTTCTACTTAATAACGTTAAATAACTCTCTTCTAGAGATATCTCTCTTTCTAAAAGATAACTATTTAAACTCTCTCTAAACTATATCTATATACTAAGACCTAAAAGATTCTAAAATATAAAAGGTCGAAGAGACTAATAGGACTTCTTAAATATAGATAAGATATAGACGGTTATATAAGCTTTAGAAGTAGAAGAACGAAGAATAGAAGATTAAATAGCTAAAATAGAGATAGAAGAATAATAGATAAAGAATTAAATAGCTAAGATAGAAAAGATAATAAGCGAAGTTTAAATTCGACTTTCCTAGTCTTTAAACTCTCTCTAACTAGTATCTAATACTTATTCGAACTCTTCTCTACTTCTAAGCTCGAATTTATACCTCTTTTAGCTAAGAGACGCTAGTGCCTCTAATATCTTCTAATAGACCTTCTAACTCGGACCTAAAACTAGTACGAATACTCTTCGACGTAAAAGTAAGATAACTGAAAAAATCGAATCTTTAGATAATAGTATTTCACTTATATACCGATAATAGAAGATATTAGTACGCGATAGATTTCTTATAAATGCCGACTATTATCTTACTTCTTTAACTCGAAAAGCTCTTATTTAAGATATAACGACTAGACTTACTAAGAACTACCTAGAGCCTAGAGATAGATTAGAATTACTTTTAAAGATTAAGAAGATATAATTACTCTTTTAGATATATACTTTTTAACTAGTTATAAGATAGAGAATACTTATAATACTTTTAGAGCTTTATAAATAGAATAGGATAACGCTAAAGAAACTTTTGCTAACTTTAAGAGTTGTTTTTTAAGTATAGCTATACTTAGAGAAATACTAGAATTAAAAAGGTTCTTTTATATATAGAATAAGATTATACTATAGCTCTAAAACTTAGCTACTACGAATAAGAGATATTAGAATTATAACTTTATTAAAATAGTGTCTAATCTTTTAGCTCTAGATAAGGTGAAACGCTAAAACGCTATGTTACTTAGTACTTCGGTTTAAAAGAATACCTCTCTATCCTCGTCTAGTTCAGATCCGAACTCCCTACGATCCGAGAGCGGATCTTCGACCGTTGGTTCCACTTCTAGTACAAAGGAAGTGGAATCAGAAGATGAAAACAAGTCCTGGTAGAGTACCCCGGTTCATACCCGAATCGTAGAGAGAACGAGGCAATATAACAACTTCGGCAACAACTCTTTTAACCAGCCGAAACCCCACCGACTCCCTTCTTTTAGAGTCTTACTTTCTTACTTTCTTTTTACTTTAGCAGGGCCAGAAGTTTCATTTAAATTTTTCGAATCGGATACGAATCGGTACGCCTTCGAAGTAAACTCTTAGCTGAGTTATCACTATTGATATCCACGACCGAACACTATCCGACTCTCCTCTGAACTCTCTCCGACCTGTAAGACAGCCCGGACCTACACTCTTTTAGCGTAAGGCGAATGCGGATGTTTACTTTTGATACTGAAATGACTGCAAGCATCCATTTACAAACTTGTGTCGGTTACGATTCGGGCCTAAACCGACTTCTCGCTTAACGACCTTCGACTAAAACAACACTTACGACCTCGGCAACGACAAGATACATAGACTCGAGGACGAGTCTTTTTTAAGAGAGAGGATATAATAGCCTACTATCCTATATAGCCGAGATTATATAACATATACCGTATATATAAGGTTTTAGTAGTTATTATTTTAGGTTTCAGGTTTAGCTTTCGAACCGCTTTTAGACCTTTTTATATTATCAGACTCTCTTTTATATCGTCTAAACCTCTTATATATAGCTGACTACTCTTCTATAGTTAGAAAAGGCCTAATTTAGTCTTTTCTTCTATATTAGTACCTAGTATTTATATACGTTATTCTACTAAACACACTCTTATATATCTCTTTAATAGTAGTATATATTTCGTATTATTATAATACTAAGCTAGGTCTTAGTAGAGTTATAAGAGAGAGATAGTTTAGACGTACTAGTATATAAGTATAATAGTCTATTATCTAGGCTATTCTAGATAGCTAAGAGTATCTACTATATATAAGGTTTTAGTAGTTATTATTTTATATTATCTGTTTTAGAAAGAATATATACTTTGTAGATTTCAGGCTTTTATATTAGCTAATATATAATATTAGTCGGTTTTAGACTCTTTTATATTATTCGAATCTCTTATATATAGTAGTCTACTCTTCTAGAGTTAGAAAAGGCCTAGTTTAGCCTTTTCTTCTATATTAGAGCCTAGTATCTATATATATTATTCTACTAAACATACTCTTATATATCTCTTCTATAGTAGTATATATTTTATACTATTATATAAAAAGGCTAAACTCTTCTTTACTAGTAATAGTATAAATAATATCTCTTTTAAGCTTTTTATTACTTTTTATTTTAAATATAATTTAGCTTAGATTTAGACTAGAATAATAATATCTTTAAATAGCTAAGAGATTAGAGACCTCTTAGATAACTAGTAATATTAGAGTTTAGTATTAGTTATAAATAGCTAGTAAAAATTATATATTATATATTAAGAAAGTAGAATATACTAAGTATCTTAAAAGCTTCTAATAACCCTTAGTTTAGTAAATAAGTTAATATATTATAGTTATTATAAAGACTTCTAAATCTAATCTTATCTCTCTCTCTTCTTTTCTACTAATATTATTAAAATATCGAATCTTTAAAAGACTTTAAGTCTCTTTAAACTAGCTCTACTACTAGGTATTAAGTAATAAACTCTTTCTAGAACTACTATTACCTCTTTTACTAAAAGATACTCTTCTAAAAGCTATCTAAATAGTATTTATATATTAAAGAATAAAAGATTTTAAAGAAATAATAAAGGTTAAAGAGACTAGTAGAACTTCTTAAATATAGACTAGATATAGTTAGTTATAAAAACTTTAGAAGTAGAAAATTAAGAAATAAAGAATTAGTTAACTAAACTAGAGAAATAAATAAGTAATATTTAAATTTAATAAAGTTAATAACTTACTTTACTTTTAAACCTTTCTTAATTAAACTTTCTTCTACTTTTAAGCTTAAATTTATACTCTTTTTAGTAAAAAGATATTATTACTTCTAATACCTTTTAATAATCTATTTTTATTTAATATAGTATTAAAGCCTTTTTAAATACTTCTTAATAAAAAAGTAAAATAACTAAAAAGATTAAACTATTAGATAATAGTATTTTACTTATATATTAATAATAGAAGATATTAGTATAAGATAGACTCTATATAAATACTAACGACTATAATTCTCTTCTAATTTATAAAGCTCTTTTTTAAAATATAATAACTAAACTAGCTAAGAACTACTTAGAGACTAGATATAAGTTAGAATTAGACTTTACTTTTATAAATTAAAAAGATATAGTTACTCTTTTAAATATCTACTTTTTAACTAGTTATAAAAAGGAGAATACTTAAAACGTTTTTAGATTCTTATAAATAAGTAAAGATAAAGAATATATTAAAGAAACCTTTACTAATTTTAAAAGTTACTTTTTAAATATATTTATATTTAAAGAAGTATAAGAATTAAATAAGTTCTTTTATATATAGAAAAAGATTATATCTTAGCTTTAAAACGTAGCTATTATAAAGAAGAGAGATTAAAAAAATAACTTTATTAGAATAGTATCTAATCTATTAGTTATAAATAAGAAGATATACTAAAATACTAAGTTATATAATATTAGTACTTTAGTTTAAGAAAATATCTCTCTATCTAGTCTAGAACTAAACTCCTTATAATCTAATAATAAAGCTTCTACTACTTCTAAAATAGAATTAGATAAAGTAGAATTAGAATTAGAAGATAATTATAAATAAAACGTTAAGTATTCTAATATAGACTTAAATTATAAAAGAGAGAAATAAGATAATATAATAACTTTAATATTAAGTTTATTTAACTAGCTAAAACTACTCTTTTTTATTATTTTAAACTTTAAATAGTATTTTTAATATTTAATAATAACTCTTTTAACTAGTTAAAACTCTACTAACTCTAGTTAGAGTCTTACTTTCTTTTACTTCTAGCTAAACCTAGAAGTTTTACTTTTAAATTTAAATTAGATATAAATTAATATACTCTTAAAGTAAACTTTTAGCTCAGATAATACTATTATCTATAACGTTACCTCTTAATAGTTACTTCTAACTCTACTCTAAATTTACTTCTAACTTTATTCTAAACTTTTTTAAACTTATACTCTTTTAGTAAATTCGATTTAGATATAAATTAGTTAAAATATACTTTTTATTAGAATAAAAGAAGTAAGCTTTTAGCTAAGTTATTACTACTAATAGACATAATATTATAGTAATTTTGAGATTCTACGCTCCGTAGAGGTAGCTACGTAGAGCCTTCTGAGAACAGCAGCCCTTTCCATGTCACGTGAACTGACTACAAAAGCAGTATTCACAGGAAACGACATTTTCTTAGACGATTGGTTTGATTTCCCTATGTCTATTTCAGGCGGAAGTTGAAGAATGACATGGCAATCAAACGGAGAAAGAGAAAATAGATAATTTGCGACAAAGAAAAGTGCGTAGAAAGGGGCTATTGATATTTTGGCCACTCGGCAAAGATATCGATCCAGCTTGTTCGACGGAGTTCAGGAGAATAAGAAAAGCAAAACAAGTGTTCACAGGAAAAGTACCGGTGTGTGTTAGTTACTGAAATCTGACCGGGTAACTTCTCCTTCGTCAATATTGACTCCTTTGGCTTCAATAATAGCACTGAAGCGAGGAGGTAGTTAGAACACCACCCGATTCGTACCCGCCCTATCAAGGGATGTAAACAACCTATTCTGTCCAAGCTGATTTTGGTACTGAGGCTAGAATGGTCTCGCCCTTAGGGCTGGGACGTGCCGCCTCGGTGAATGGGAGTGTGAGGAATCTAGTTCATGTGCACGTTTTCCTAGTTGCAGTGCGGGGCATTGGCGTAGGAGGCTTGTAGATCGCCGGTACCATATGATCGATTCAAAAGCAAGCCTAAGCTCCAACCCGTTACATATGGTAAACGCAGTGGTGTCAATGTGTTCTGTGCATGATACCGAGCCTAAGGTTAGTAAGCTGAACAGGCGGGTCAGCTGTCGCATATCATTTCCATTGCCAATTTAAAGCTGTCATCGTTGAAAATGAACAAGAGTGACACAACAGAGAAAAGAACCAATTCCTGGAGTACAACATCCTGAAGCTCGGTAGCTGGACTGGTTCCATTTGTTGCCATGAATTGTGGCTGGCCAATAGTGTGTGTGGTTTTCGTCTTTTGATATTGGGGGGTCGACGGGGCCTATCAGGTCCCGCCTCGGCTCGCTCCCGGTTGCTGACGGCATCGGGAGCCCATGCATTCATGTGAGGCAGCAGCAGCTTGGAAGCCATCGTCAAAAGGAAGTGCTTATCGTCGATAACGACCCTTATGTGATTGATTTTATAGAGCGGGCTAGGTTGGTCGGGGAATTGTTTTTGTTCTTTGTTTTTTTTGAAACCGCCCCGGAACCAGTTGCGAATTCGGAATCGACATTGGAACTATGGAAGCAATTTTGAAACATTGCCCACAGGTTCAACTCCTTGGACCTTGGGGCGACGAGGGAAAAGCTGGCTGCTGGGTTCCGTCCCTGTTCCCGAGGTCATCGAGGGAGTCCTAGTTGGAAAATCTATTTTCAAACGTTGAAATCGATCCCCAGCCCCCGGGAGTTTGGCGCAGCAGTGCCGTCACGCTTCGGCCATCAATCCTGACTTGGGGAGATCGGCAACGTGGACCAAAACTTGATTTCTAGAAGAATAAACGAATCACATTCTAGAAGAGTGTGTCGAATTGGAATTGGCGATGGTGGAGAAAAGTATGCATTCCCGTTTTCAATCTGGGTTGCGCCGGTGTAGTTGAAGGAATTGTTCAGCGGCAGCCACGATGTAATGCCATGCTGTCACCACACGGGAGGTTGATATCATGCCGTTCTGCCTTTTTCCTGGAGCCGCTCTTTGCTCTAGCCCCTTCCCGGGTGGCTGGGCTGAATAGAGTAACTTCTCGGCGTGGTAGTCGGTGAACAACAACTATATATTCGTCGAGGAAGGGAGGTTGATGGGGTCCACGAATCATGAAGAAATTATGCTGGAGTCGCATATTTGCTGCCGAGGAAATGTTCTCATACATCGGCAATACTCTGTAAGAAGATCAGATGAAAGAAGGGGTGAAGGGTGTCAACCTTGGGAAAAGTTAAAAAGGTTCTTTGGATCTTCCCTGGTCGTTTCTCCCTTAATTACCGCTGGCTGGCCTGTGAAAAGACGGCCTTTGACGTGTCGGACTGTAATTCGGGAAATTGGGGTTACTGTAGGTACATTTCTACAGCACTCGTGCAGCTTTGCATTTCTCCAGTCTGTCGTGGCGAGATGGAGGCAGAGCTGCTGGTGGGGTTGCATTTGCTAGTGTAGTGGTCCTGCGGTAGATGAATGTGCTGGCCATTCAACGCCTGGGGAAATGTTCTAGGGGTGGTGTGTGATACGACGAGACGGCGGATGGGTGTTCAGTAGATGTTCTTGATGACCCCCTATTCGAGGAGAAGCTTGTGGCGCTTTTCTAGTAGCAGTAGCATGATGAGTAGTCTTTGGAGTCTTCTGTCCTCGTCTCCCAAATAGGGGGATTGATAGGCTTGAAAGCTGTAGCTGTAGCGGTAGCTGTGCTGCACCGTGCTGCTTGCTGCTTGCTGCTTGCTGCTCCACGGGCACCATTGAAGCAACGCAACTGCAAGGACCGGACCAGACCAGACCAGACCAGACCGGAATGAATTCGAGGGCGTTTGCAGTTGAAGTTTTGGTACTGACACCGAGCACAGCTTGATCGTCGAGATCGTGTGGTGCTCTGCTCCTGGGATGGGCTGGGCTGGGTCCTCGCTGAGTCTAGAAGGCGAAAGGCGAGATCCATGTTGACTCGTTGGGCAGAGGCAGACCAGGGTAGATATTTTAGGTGTGCACTAAATTGAGAAATTAGAAGTCTAAGCGGTAGGGGAGGTTGGCAAGTAAAGGAGAGGACAAACTCTGCGTAACACCGCTGCATGAAGCTATTTGCCATCCTGGACTGCCTATGCCATGCCATGCCATGCCATGCCATGCTCTCCGTAACCTCCGTAACCGTAACCTGTTCCTGTCTCCCCTTATTTTCCCCCTTTAGACGAATCTCGCCATTAGCAGTGGAATACGGAGGGTTTACGCTACCTGCCAAATTACGGTACGGACTCGTCTCGTACGGGTGCACGGGTGCACGGGTGTCAGTCATCGCGCTCCGGCTCCGCCCAAGATCTCCCGAGACATCGACTCTGCACAGCGACTGCCACCACCACCACCACCACCACCGCCTCCTCCTCCATCGCTGCACCCACACAGACTAAATCCCCACCACATCGTCACTCCTGAGTCCTCACCCTCCACTTCCTTCCTACTGTAAAACACTTCCCCTTCCAGACGTCTCATCATCGCTCGCGCACAACACAACCCCACCATCTTCCACTCCCTTGCCTACTCGAAAATATCTTCTAGTCTCACCCTCCTTTTCCCCAATTTGCTCGATTACTTCACTACCACTACCACTACCACTACCACTACCACTACAAACAATCCAACACACCCACGCACGTCCCGGCCTACGACCAGCACTGGCTGTCAGTCATGCAATTGAGTCGCAAACGAAACTCCTCATCCCATTCACAACCTCGCGAGACAAGGAACACCTCGTGAAGAGTTCCTCTCTCTCTACCAGTATCCAACCCCTCATAGACGACGTCGTACCAACGACCGGATGGCGATTCTCAACGCGTCGACACGATAGATCAATCAATCTCCTTGGTGCGCACGACAATCCCTTCGACGACAAGTATCGCCCCCCGCGGTGGCATAAACGGTGAATTGAATCCAGTTCACGATTGAAAAAAGATGAGAATGTGGCCCTTCCGACGACGGAGGAGCAGCTGGAAACAACCTCATGGTGGGGCGCCTCCCTCGAGGGAGATCACTATGCATGATGCAGGGACACCACTGGACCCTGTGAGGCATGAAGGAGCCGAAATAACGTCTTCAGTGCCTGAAAGGAGAATAAGCAGAAGGGACAAGAAGCGGAGGGCTTCAAGAGAGTCCAAGAAATTAAAGAAACGCACATACTCCTTCTCTCCGGGAAGGCAAGATTCCATAAGAGTGGCTCGAGATGCAATCCGACCACCCGTGCCACAACTCCCTCCAAATTTCAAGGACCAGCAGCCATTGAGGGCGAATAGTGAAAGGGACTTTTCCTCGACTCCCCTCCCCAAACCTCAGCGATCGAGTACGCAGCCACCGCCGACATCAACAGAATGGCAAAGGATGCCGACTTTACATAAGAGAAGTGCTCAGGAGCTGGCATACAGGAAGTCTCAAAAAAAGCGAAAGGAGGAACATGACCGAGAGGAAGAGATCAAGGCCATGGTGGCGTTCATGCCCACACGACCAGCTGCGGAGCCCCGTTCGTCAGGGAGGTTGATGAAGAGAGAGAGCAAGAGGATGCGTCATGGATTGAACCGCAATTTACAGAACCCCTCTTCGGAAATCTCGCTGCCCACGGCGGAATCGATGCACTCGTCGTTATCCTCGGGATCCGAACGCCAGACATCGTACAAACTCTCCGCCTTCGACATGTTGGCACCTCGGCCAACAATCAGATATTCAGAAAACCCTCGCTATGTTCCAGGGGCTAGCGGATTTGGGTCCGACAGATCCGACTCAAGAAGGAGGAGGGTCTCAGATCGCGTAACGCTTGACCAGGAGATATTAAAGGCCAACAAGCGAATTGACGAACTTGCAGATGACCTGAGTGCTGGAGAGTTGCGAGAGCTCATGGAGCGTGATAATAAGAGAAGAGAGAAGAAGAAGATTGCCGAGAGACTAAAGATGGAACGAAAGCTGGCAAAGAAGCAAGCAAAGCAGGAGGCAGAAGAGGCAGCAGCAGCACGAAATGGAACCCCACCACCAACCAATATGGAGAGGGGAGTGCTTGGGAGAGACGTGGTCGGCTTGGGTATTGGAAATTCAGCGGTTGTCTCAACGTCAACCAAGAGAAAATCCTCATCGGAATCAGATAACGGACGATCAAAGCGCCTTTCAGAACCCTTCCGGGGAGATTCAACCGTCCAGGAGTCATTGAATAATTTCCAACGCGTTGATAGTCTAACTACGGAGAATTTAACCCCTGGCTCAGAAGCGTCCGAACCCCAAGTTGATATTGCCAAGGTGGGAACAGTTGCGAAAGCTAGCATTTCGTCCCCCTCATCGCCGCGAGGTCACCGCCGGGGTGCTTCCAGCATCTCACAGTTAATGGATATCGACCAGGTCACTCCATCCACGACTCCAGCACTATCGGTGCCACAAGTCAACCTGGCGCCACTCAAACCAGACACCTCCCGACAAAGCTCAGAAAGTAGCCTTCGACGACGTTCGAGGGCACCATTATCATGGACTTCATTTTTCAAGCGATCCAAGACGAAGCGAGCTCCTGCGCCATCATCTTTCTCCAACACCTCCCGGGACTCAATGCAGAATGTTTCATTTTCGCAAGCCGCATACACCCCGAGAGCATCAAATATACCGAAACGAACCATGTCAAAGTTCCGAGAGGATCTTCCAGAGCTCCCATTATCACCCCCCGACTCAAGAGTACAATCGCCGGAAGCGGATGTCGTACCACCTATAAGAGATTCCCCAGAAAAACAATCAGCATTGGCAACATTATCGGATGATCTCCGAGTTCGATATGACACGCCCACTAGTGGATATCAATCTGTAGACGCTATGCGTGTACAAGACGCCACCCCTACTAGTGGACACCGTTTAGCAAAGACGCCATCTCCAGAGCCAGCAGCTGTACTTTCGCAATCACTTGCATCAATCGACTCGGAAGGTTCATGGCTCTCCGGCCGCAAGGGTGGCTCCAAGCGAGGATCCGCACAGTTGCAGATGCACCATAATCTCCACGAGAGCGCAAGTAATCTACAAAAACGGTACAGAGAATATTCCGAATCAGCCGAGGAACTAGGTATCGCCGAGGACGAATACTTCTCTCGTCTAAGTCCTGGTCCCGAGGAGCAGTACAGGATTCAAAGAATATCAACTGGAAATCCCATGCCATCCAGCGACGAAGAAGATGGCGATAGTCTTGCCAGCCCAGTTTCCTCAAAGAACACGAAATGGGGGGCTGTCGGAAGACAGCCAACCGTTGTACACCACGAACCAAGAGCCAAATCCAGAGAGGGGTTACTCAATGAGTTTGAAGACTCTGCATCTTCGATCACTGGTGCGGATTCTACCACGGATTCCAAACGAAAGAGTTATGGACTCATGGATGAGAGTGAACCAGGTGTGCATAGAGCTACCAGTGTTGAATATCGATCAGGACACGCCAGACGTATCAGTGCCGGGAGCGCTAGATTATTAGAATTGAAGCCCAAGGTTTTCCCAGAAGAGAGAAGGATGAGCTCCGTATGAGAGGATAGCATAGAAGCAAGGGGCCTTGAGAGATTTACGACTACGCGACATGACACAGACAAGCACGACATTCCTTTGATATTATTTCCTAACATTTCAGTCGATATCGACACCCACGCTCCTTTACATATTTCGGGCTTCGTCCCAACACTCTCGACCCACACTCCTTTGAACATTTCGGGCTACGTCCCACCATTCTCAACACCCACTCATTTAAATATTTCGGGCTTCGACCTACCTGTCAACACATTCGCTTCAACAACCGCTTCGTCTGTATCATCGACTTGTCAACAATCTCAATATACAACCTTACCAACACGCAAACCACTCTCTGGAGATTAACGCCTCGCTCTTCACCTCTCAGGAGAACAATCATTTCACGATATAATCTCCTTCATGTCGTCATCAACAATTGATTCCCCCAAATTAGCACATAGATTTTTTTGATTTTTTATTTCCGCGAGGGAGTTTATAATCCGTGGGGGTTTCGGGTTCCGGGTTCCCAAAATGTATGGATCGGGAATTGGTATGGCGTAGTAGGTAATGGGGGATGGCAATTGGAGGCATATTTTGCTCTGCCATGGATTCGAATCTTGGGAAGGGAGTTTTTACATGAGATTACTAGCCCTCATATGTACAGAGAGATGGGCAGAGCCGGCTCTAAACATTGATTATTTGATCTTTTTTTGGATGACCCTCGGATGAGCGGTATTTTGACGCTACATCAGATACATAGATAATTATTAAACCTTAAAAACTAAATGTGGTTCCCTATCACGCGTGATTGGAACTTCTCGACGGCCGAGGTGGATAGAGCTGGCTGACCTCTCCTCGGATCTCGGGCAACTATTATTGCCTTGGTAGCACTGGAAATCGGGTACTGTTTCCAGTATCTAGATTTAGATTTCCAAGAAGAGAAGAGTTATGTTGTGAGACGGATGTATAATTTCTCCAGGGCTGAAGTAGGTAACGTAGATACTAGTAGGTAAGTAGTGTGCCTCAAACGTTGGGTTGATAAGCTTACGGTTCTAGAACTCTTATTTCCAGCCAGTCAGGGAAAGAGATTATCCAAAGCCGAACTTGACCCCTCCATTCTTGACAAACCAACCCAACCGGTTCTTCCTAAATCTTTCATCTTCAACTCAACACCACAACACACCATTTTCGCGACACTTCTCAAGAACCTGTAAGTGCTCCCCTTTTCTCTTTGCTTTCGTGTGCGAGGCTGGTCGTTCGAAGAGCGCCGGTGAAATCCACCCTGGAGGATGCCAATCGCGGGGTACATCTGATGACGACGAGACCCTGAGATCTCACGAAGTGTCGCGTTTCCGTCGCGATGAGATGAGGAAGCATTTGCTTTGCGATATCGCGATAGAAGACACGAGGATATCCCACAAGGAATTGAATCTTCGCATCTATCTCGGTATCCCCTTCAAATCCCTTCTCCCTCTCTCTCCTCTTTGGAATCAAGACTGGCAACTCAAATCAACTTTCGATTACTCAGCATTCTTCTCGATGGCATCATCGCGCTGCCGCTGTCCCCAACCTTAGAAATCAAACTGCCCAACTCATAAATTCACCTTCAGCCTCAGCCTCGTCCCTCCTCTTTTTCTCTATTTAAGCAAGTCCTTCGCGCGAACACACTCGAATGTCATTCTTGAATAGATCTTCGAAGCTTACTGGCGAGATTTTCAGACGGCAACTTTTACAGACGAAAAACTTCAATTCCCAAACTACTACGAGAGCTTTTAGTTCCACGATCGTCAAGATGGGTGTTCACAATATCAGCACGTAAGTGTCTCCCTCCTGCAGATTATATGGATGAGAAAGTGGCGTTATCGCGATGGCAGAGGGCAGTTGAAGATAAGAGAGGCTAATAATTTCAATGCAGTGGTCCAGACTTCAAGACTGCCCTCAAGGACAACAAGGTCGTAGTTCTCGACTGCTTTGCTACCTGGTGTGGCCCTTGCAAGGTTATCGCTCCTACTGTGGTCAAGTACGTCTTCTCTCCTTCCCACCTCTTCCTCATTTCCCAACCCCTTTTCTCTCAATCGGTCTGCAATGCATAGGCTAAGATGGTTGGCATCAGGTTCTCCGACGAATTCCCCTCCATACACTTTGCCAAAATCGACGTCGACGAGGTCCCAGACGTAGCACAAGAACTCGGTGTCCGCGCCATGCCTACCTTCCTCGTCTTCAAGGATGGCGAGAAGGTCGGGGAGGTTGTTGGTGCGAATCCTCAGGCTTTGAAGACTGCTATTGAGAAGGTTGCTGCTGAGTAAATTTTCTTCTGCGCTCGTATATGGATGGGATGAAATAGGATACTGGGCGTGTACGATGGATATTTGATATGGGGGGGGGGGTGAGGAATGGACACACGGATGATATGCGATATGGAGGCCTGGATGGGTCTTTATGAATGGGGGGATGGAATTGATCGATGGATTGGTAGTTTCAGAAATTTGAACGAGTTTACTACTTAGTTTTTGTTTTGCCTTGATATGTGCATTGCTGTTGTGTTTTTAGCAAAGTCGTTTTCTTCCTCCTTCCTGCCGAATCCTCCCGAACCCCCAATTCCCAGCTCTCTCTCTCCCTTCTAAACAAGGCAAGCAAGTGCCCCAGCTTCCAAAAAACAACACATATATTCAGCACGACGAGGAAACCTTCAAGCTACCAAACTCTCGCACGACCTGTATACGGAAGGAGTTTCCATCATGTAACAAGAAAGCGGGCATCAGAACTCTTTTCTAAATTCTCCTACGAAACTGGTTCTAAAAATCCGAGCTAGTTCATCTCTTCACGCTCGTCGTGAGCAGAGTAGAAAATCAAAGGTTACTAGCTAGTTGGGAGGTGTGGACCTGCAATTGATATTCGACATGTTGGAGGATGGAAGAGAATGGAAGAGAATGGGTGGGGGGAATGACCTGTTTGTTTGGAGAGATGGAATCTTGTTTTAGGGGGGGGAGGGGGGTTGCTTGGTGGTTTGGGTTGGTGGTTTGGGTTGGTGGTTTGGGTTGGTTGTTGTGGGTTGGTTGTTGTGGGTTGGTGAGTACGGGTTGGTTTATTCCTGTTGTTGAACTTTGGGCTGTTTGTTGGATTGATTTATAATAGGGGAGTGTATATCTAATTAAAAATTATTATTCTAGAAGTTCTAGGGTAGTTGGATTGTAATTTGTAAGTTACATGAAATACTTGAGATTTGTTCCTCTTGGTTAGGTATCTAACGTATCATTTTTTGAGAGATTGTATTGCGTATCTGGAATGTTTTGGGGGATACCTTTTAGGGCTCTTGTTTGGGTGTTTGATTTTTTTCTTGGGGTGTTTTTTTGGGTGTTTTTTTGGGTGTATGCTAGACGATATGGGAGAGTTTTAGTTGTTGAGGAGAAGTTCTGGGGCTTTTTGAGAAGGTGATGGCTATTCCCTAGACTCTCTATGTTCCGTCAAGTATCTAGTACACTTACGTGAGGCGCCTATTCACCATTTGACGTGTTTGATTGGTCCTATCCTAGAAAGTGTGCTACTCTAGGTAGTAGTTCTTCTTAATCGTCAGTGTACTGGTTTTCCTGTCTGTTTGAAGTGGTTTGGCTAGCGGCGTCTATCATGACCTCACGTGTGGAACTTGGGGGGTCTAGGGGATGACTTATACACATTTAGTGGGATGTGTAGATGGTGGGTTTGGGGAGGGTTTGTGTATCAAGTGGGGTTGATGATTAGAGTTCTCTTTGCAACGCGTGGTGAGTGGTGTGATTTGCAGTTTTTTCTTTAATTCTCAGTGGCACCAAGTTGGCTCGTTCTCAAATGCGAAGTGCTACAGCTCACGAGGTGTCTTCTTTGTAAATTGTGGAAATGTGTTTGTCATGGATAATTTTGGAGACTGAGAGGAGTTGGAATTTCGGGAGGGGCGTTGTCTGCTGTCGAGTTTTGGGGTATTGTCGATTCATAAAGCACTCTGCGTTTCGAACTTCCTTTGGGAATGAAAGTTGCTGTTACAAAGGGGTTCGAAGGATGGGTTTTGCGGGTTTGGATTCTTTTGTTTGCTTGTCATGTGTGAATGAGTTTCTAATCTTGCTTCCGGGTACTTCCCCAATGGGCGTCTTGGGACTTGGAGCTACTGAGGATAATGAGTATCTGCCTGGTACCTCACCTAATACACGCTCCTGAATCGCCAACGACCGAAAGACACCATAGCCATTTCTTGTCAACTTGGAAAAAAAGGTAGTTACATCCTTCCTTCAGTCACAAACAACTAGATACTGTCACAGCGCATTGACTTATCTCTTTTTCTCTTTGAACTTTCTAGGCGTCGGGTGATCACACAGCCCCAAGTATAAATGTGCGCGATGGGGTGAAGAGAGAAGTTAAAGATAGAAACCATCGAGAGAAGAGGCCATGTTGCGGAGAAGGAGAGCTCCATCTAGAGGATTGAGAGAAGAGACAAACTGATGTTGTTTCTGTTAAGGGAAGGAGGAAACAGGCTTTGGTGGATATGGTCAAGCTAGTTGGATTCTTGGGGAATTATGGGGAAGTTGCCGTCGAATTTTCAAGTATTGTCGATTTGCAAAGGACTTGCATCTACTTTGTCTTGGGAAAACGGAAGGCGATGGGATAAAGGGTTTACAGATATGGAACTGGGAGTTATGTTCTCTCTCTCTCTGATTTTGGATTTGTTGACAAGTTTCTACTGTTCCTTTTTTTCTCCCCTCGGTGACCAAGCCCCCGTTCGCTTTTTAATGCTTTGTGCTACTGACTATGGTGAGCATCTACCTCGGACTGCTCCTAATATACTTACTTTCCCGATCAGCAAAAACATCATAAGCTTTTCTTGAACCAGAGAGGAGCATAACCTACCGCCAGTCTCAGAGATGCAGATGGAACTGATTTGTCCGCGCAAGCAACTTTAACTTCAATGCTGGGAGAATAAAAGCCACAAGGGAGCGTCTTCTAACTTGTAAATTAAAGTCTCCACTACCTCATATCACCAGTACACTGAAGGAAACAACAGCTCGTCGTAGGAAATGGCTCTGTTTTGGGCATTGGCTGAAGAGGAAGACTGATGATAGTTTTCTGTTTTTTCTTTGAGGAGGGATATAGGGTTCTGCATATATGTTAGGAAGTTGGGGTTTGATACTTATGGGTCGCTCTTGCTGTCGAATCTTGTTCAGTTGTCGATTTTAACTAGAAATTTGCTGCCAGCAAAGAGAGTAATTGGTTTCGAGGTAAAGGAGAGAGGGGCCCTGTCAAGTAGCAAGTTCTGAATTTCCTTCTTACTTATTGTTCTTGGTATCCTCATTGTTGTAACTATTGCGACCAACACAATCTTCATCTCGGAAAAGTCATTTGTCTCTCTGGTGACTCTCTTCTCTGGTGCTGCTGCCTTTTATGTGCAAATTGAGTGGTCAGAAAGAAGCAAGCCAAAGGAATCTCTTCTGTACCTGCTACTTAGGACCACCACGGGGTGCGATAATCTTACTAGTAATATTGTAAAAATAAAAGACTTTGCAGGGGGGCTTTGTAGAAGAAAGGTATTTATATGTTGTTTTGTTTTGTTTTCTAGGTAGAAGGAAATGGAAATAGTGGTTTAATAGATACGGTTTTGATAAAGGCTAGAAGGATACTTCCAGGGAGACGCCATCGCTTGGAATGTTACCTCACAATCCACGATCATGATATGTCATTTTTTGGGTTGCTTGATTGAATCAAGGTCCCGTAGAATCCCGAGAAAAGGTTTCAACAATTTTTGGGGTTCGTAGATATCAGGTGAACTTGATAACGGAAAGGGTTGAAGTATGGGAGCTGGTGGGAAGGGGATTATTCTTGCTGTCGATTACTATTCTGTTCTCGAATTTGTAAATTTGTTCAGGTAAGATGAAATTTGGTTTTGGGGAAAGAAGGAGAAGGGTGCGAACATTACCCTGTAGGGGTTCCCAAGTTTCAAAAGCAAAGAAAATCAGGAGACACTTGATAGAGATGACTACCTGGCTGACCATCTTGCAAAAATTTCTCCAGATGTGGCTTATGGTTGACGACTATCCGAATTTTCTCTTCTTTTCAAACAATCCTCCTAGCATTCCGCATGCTTCTTGACTTGACAGATCCTCGAATATTGGGTTGCTTCTGCGGAAAAGATATAAGATCCTGTAAAAACAGAAGGGGAGTTGCCTTTTATCTGAAGCCACGAGCGCTGAAGGACTTGTATACTTATTCGCAAGAGTTGAACTTGTCGTTTGCTCTTGTTTCATTGTTTAGGTTATTGTGTTTTGGGGAGTGATTTGAGAGGATATCTTCCTGTCTTCTATGGCATGACTTGCTGTTGATATTCGGCGAGTTTGTGTACATCAAGGAAGCTTTGAAACTTTCGTTCACACGCCTCGTGTTTTGATAACAGAATGTGGGTTTCTATAAGCTGTGAAAATCAAAAGCAAACCAGAATACTCCTTAGTCCCTTATCATATTGAGCAATTAATGATTGTGAGCTCCAGCCTCCACTTTGATTTCTAGGATGTCCCAAACTTTCACCAGACCCGTGATTCTTTCGTAATTACTTGGTAATACCAGATACTTGCCCAAATACCATCCGAGACAAGACCATACAAAAGAAGACTTGGTAGTGACCAGAACAACTCTACCTCCTTAAGTTCTTTCAAAGGAAACGTTATTTGCTAACGTACTCTTACTTCTTGTCGAGTCTACATCCTCACTCGAATCACCTACAAATGAAGTCCCGTGTTTCATGTGGTTGGCTAGAGTGGGAAAGGTAGAGCGAGAAATAAGTTTAGATGCCAAAGAAAGGAAATTGTGTGGCTGGTGTTGGTCTAGTGCTGGTGTGTCTGCAGCATGCGGAGTTAGGTGTTGGAGAATATCCACCGCTACCGCTCATTTTTTGAAGATTGTAGATAACAAAACAGTGCTCACCACTTGTACGTATCTGATAGCATACGAACCAATCTCCTCGTTCTTCGCTGTACTCGAATTTGAAATTTTTTTGCTAGCTAAAACCATTCGGCGAGTTTGAAATGTAAAATGCTTTATAGCTCAGATGGGCAAACATACTTTGTTATTGCGAACAATTGTATATCTTTCAGGAGCAAGTGAACGTGCTATTGACAAGTCGAATATAAACACTGTTGGATGTCGCAAACGGTCGAACTGAAGAACATTCAGGAATTCAGAAAGATAGAACCACCGAGCTCGATATCGTACTAGCAACCCCCGATTACCTCTTCCACATTTCTCCTATTTTCAATTAGAACAGTAAACTGGATCGCCTCATTGATATCCCCCGAGAGAAACTCTCGAGGAATAAACTTGCCCAGTGTGGTCGATAGTATTTAGAATATTGTACCACCACGATATATTGTTGGAAACCCACTTTAATACGTACTATTTATACCATTTAAATCTCACAATACCTAACAATATTATCTTTTATATTGTTGGTATTTTATTAAATATCATGATAATATCGTGGTGTTGCCAAGCCACAATATTTAAGCTTTTTACCCCACTTCTTTTTCTATCCTTATATTTTAGCTTTATATAGCACAACGTATAATATAAAAAATATACAGCTGAATAGCTAGAATTATAGATCTATTTAAATAGAGTATTTCAAAAAAAGAATCATATAAATAGCTCTTAAATTAACCTAAATATCATAAGGTTAAAGAGGTGGCCCGTGCGAGATGAAAACATGTCTAGAAATCTATCAACACCAAGTACTAATTCGACAATAACAACGTTAGATTATTAGCTAGAATATAATAAACTAGTACATTAAGCTCTACTAAGTTTTACCCTTTAATTACATATAAAGATTAACCAAATCGATGAAAAAAAAATATTTTAGTCTAATAAGTAAGTGATAAAAGAGTATATAGAAAAAGTGTAAATAGCCTCATTTTGATGAAAAAGTGGGTTTTAGCGCTTACGAGTCATTAAAAGATATACCGTATGATATCACGATATTACGATAGTATTATAGCGTATTTAGATACGTACTACTAGGATATTATGATAATATATTAATCTAAAATACTGTAGTATTTTATCACGATAATACTATCGACCACACTGAACTTGCCCTACAAGACCTCCAGCAAATTCTCAAACCACCTCCATATAAAACTGAGACAAGTGACAAAACCAACAACCTAGCGCAAACCCCACCACAGACGGAGTGTTTTGTACCCACGGTTTCTCAAAGTACCGGCCCGAAACACAAGAGAGGTAAAATATTCGAACCCGATGGGCGAGGTTACTTGAAGCCCAGCAGAATCCTGTTGGAACCAACAAAGCTTTCCCCAATTTATAATTGCCAACCAGAAATGCTACAATTGTCAACGAACCTAGAACATAAAAACCCAGAAAACGGAAGCCTGCGATAGAAGGAGCTTCCAAGGCCCTGAAAAAGGAGCATTTCGAGAAATAGGGGGCAAGAGGTCTTTCGATATTGTTAAATGCATAATAAATAGTGTCTGGACCAATGATTCTATAACAGACCTCGCAATCGACCTTTCGAATCCTTGTGGATAGATCAGAAAAGTAACAAGTACAAAAACTGATAAAAATTTGCCAAGTGTGGAACCCTATGAAGATATGAAGTTCTGATTTTGCGGAAAGCGATTAACCGATTAATATGAGCGTCGCGCTCTCTAACGCAGTCGAGAGGATCGATGAAAAGAGGTAACCGTTCCTAGATTCGTGGCACCTATAGTGGTAAAGTTGACAGTCTTGTTTCAAGGGTTTGTATGGCCGAGAAGTCTATTTGTGAAAAGGTAATATCGAGGTTCTTTTCAGAGTAGAATGGATGCTGTCTTATCCTTTGGGTAATATAAAATGCTGGGACAGAATAGCCAATTTCTGACAAGGAATCTCTACCCACGATGTGACTAACGAGGCTCGGAGAATTCTTGGAAAAAGCCTCTGCACCTTCAAGACCAGGTTCTAATTGATTTAGTGGGATAGGAGATGACTTACTACTTATTCGCCTCTCCAATTTGACATAGAAAAAAACTGAGAGTGGCGCACGTCAGGCAGTTTGAACAAAAGAATCCTGTCTGAACACTCTGACTGTTGCAATTCTTCCTTCATCTTGATGGTCGGCATGAGAGGTTCAAAGTCATGGTCGGTCGAAAGTAATGTAGTCAAGTCAAAGGTGTCGTCGACCGAAAGCAATGTATCCCTTTCAAACCCACCCGTGGAGACGTCTAATGCATTCAGCTGGCTTGGGAAGAGAAGGAAATCAAGGGCTGCGTTGGAAATGCCACTAATCTCGCGGAGTGTTATAGGGCCATCGTCCTCTCGCGTAATTGTGGAGATCTTCAAACAACCTCCATCTCTATTCGCATCTGTAATTCTGGTGTTTCGTCTTCGTGCATAGAGCTAGTACAGAAAGGACTCTACATAACAGGAGGTTAGGGTTAGGAGTTTAAAAGATAGGAAGATAAATAGAAAAACCCAAGCCTTTCTTAAGAGGGTAAGGTTCAGCATACTTTAAGACATTTCCTCGTATCTTATTATACAACCATCTACGAAAGCTTCTAAAAATGTTCACAGGTTCAGTTCCGGCTCAGGAATTCCCGCATTATGGAGAGATAGCATGCCATAATGCTTGCCATCAATGGTAACGATACCTCCAGGTGTTGCAACTCTACCTTTTGGAAACAGAAACTGTATGTATACCTCGCTAACGGAGAGAGGATCGGAGAGGGGATCGTCTTCATGGGGTGGCCCGTTTTTGGAATCGGCCGTTGGTGTCAACTGAGCCATAGTGACGACTAGCTGTGTGATGACCTATGATCAAGAAAGCAAAATTGCAAAACCGAGAGAGGGGAGCGTGGGAAAGACTATGAATATGATTGGAAAGAAAAAAAGAAATATATGTTCCCCCTTGCCTCAGTCTCAAGGAGACCATTTTGTACATCAGAACTTCACAAAAGGCTCTCACTTCCTGCGAACCCAATGATCATAGAATATATCACCACGAAAACGCCTTAACTTCTTGATAACTCGATATCTGATAGAATTCCGAGCCATGACTCTTCGGCTGACTCGATTCACGAGAAGGAAATCTGTTGGACACGAACAGAGATTGGATTCCCAAGTTCAACTGACGGGAAAGAAGCTTTAAAGCTTCATCGCCAGTGATTGCATTCTTTCGGGGGTGAAAACCGAGATGAGAAAGAATCGAGTGAGCCATGAATCCAAAAGACAACGCGTTATGGTCTTGAGCTTGTATGGAATTTGAGATGCCCCCATCCAACAAGAGCAATATGATTAGTGGTGGTATGATGATCGGAAAAGGGTGCAGTGATGGATGTGTTGGATCGCAATTTTGGTTCTTCTTCAACCATCGTTTCTGGACTCATTCAGTCCATTACTGCTGCGCTCATTCCAGTACCTTCAGTATGGCTTTGAAACTTCAGCAATCGCCAACAACTTAGAGAGTGAGAAATGATCGAGCGAAGAAGCCGAAAGACGAAAAAGTCGCAAGAAAAAAAGTAAAGATCTTGTTCAAGGCATAACTTCGAAACTGCCTTTGTATCTCAGCCATAACTAACCTTCACCTCCACTTGAATAGCTCAATATCGTATAAGTCCCAAGTTGAACCATAATGAGCTCGCAGAAACTTCGGTATTAAATGAGTCTCCTTGATCCCCGCGTCGGTACTCTTCCCAGGCCGTTGAGACCACCATCTACCCCCCCCCCCCCCCCCCCCAAAAACGCGACAATCAACCCCTCACTTCTTCCCCAGCCCCTCCCAAAACTCCAAGCAAAACCCCTCAACCTCCTTCGTCTTCTCCCCCACAACCCCATGCCCAACACCCTCCACAACCTCAACCCGTCCCTTCCACCCCAGTCCCACCAACTCCCCCTTCACATACCCAACCTCAAAAACCGGATCACTCTCCCCAAGCAAGATCAAAGTCGGCGTCCTAGCCTCCATAAGCGCCTCATAAGCCTCATGCCCATCAAAAATCCCGGCATACCGATAACTACTAATCAAACTCGCAATATGTCCCTCATGCCGTTCATTTTCCCAGACCTGAACCTTTTCTCTCGGAATGGCCTCCAGTCCTCGGGCCTTGAAGTTTCTCTCCCACGAGAGATCAACGGGGCCGGGACCGAGGAAATCATAAATACTCTGAGCGGAAGCTGTTTCGGGATGGGGTTGAGTCGCGGAAGACAGATTCGCTTTTCGCCATAACCCGGCGGGTGCTACGAGGACGAGAGATTCAACGGCTGAGGGATGGAATTGGGCGAATGAGGCGGAGATGATTCCGCCTAGGGAGTAGCCTAGGAAATGCGCTTTCTCCCATTTTAAATGCAGAAATAAATCCAGAATTTGCGTGTGGAAGAGGCCTTGGACGTGAGTTGTCAAAGGAGTATCTGAGAGACCGTGTCCCCAGTTGTCGTAGATTAGGACTGTGGTTGGAACTTCTGAAGAAGCGAGGAGGGTTGCGAGAGGGAGGAGTCCGATTGCGGGGGTTCCAACGCCGTGGATGAGTACGACTTTTCGTGGGGCGGCTTTGGAGTCGGGGTTTGCATGAGATGGTTTGATGATGTAGTATGTTGTTCTTCCCCAGTATGAGGTTATAGTTTGTCTTTCAGGGAGGACACCGCCGAACAGAGCATCGAATTCCTCAGCTGGTGGTGCTGGGATTGATGTTTTCCCGTTGAGTTGGGCGAGTGCAGGAAGGACGGTGTTGTGGATTACGGACATTGTGACTCAGATTGGAGGATTTGTTAACGCAAATAATCACCAGTAAATCAGTTACACGCAGACAAAAGACCAGAAGTATAATTCGAGAAGAAATTGAAGCTGTTGATTTCCGTCAAAAAGATACTCTGCATCTATTTATCTCGTGATTTTTCTACGACCCACTGCTGCCCGTGCGTATCTATTCGATAACAACATAAGCACATCGACAATAAGAATGAATACGTGATTACCTATATTTCCTTTCCTGACTTCTTATCCAGTAGTCTTGTCATAGAATTGCCTAAGTTGCGTTTGTGTCATCGTTTATGGAATTGATGTAACCAATTCTGTTACTAAGTTTACGCATAAAACATAACTTACCACTTCCAAAGTCTCAACCACTTACCTTCCTTATTTCAGTTGACTTCGTTTTTCGCACCCTTCCTGAATAAGTTAATTTAGAAAACACTCCCGTAAATCCCCACAACTCTGACTTGGTTTTCCAAATAACGTCGGATACTATAAGTTGATATTCAAAATTACTTGCTAAGCTACCCCCACTCTTCTTACGTCAAGATGTAGCAAGTAGAATAGTAAAAGGAAGACTTATTTGAAGAAAAAGGTATCTCGCTCGATTACGGTCGATCCTTCTCTGGACACAAGACAATATGAAAAAGGCCGTTATAAATAAATAAAAAGATATATCACCATATCATCGAAACCCTACAACTTAGCCTTGGGCGCCAAAACCTCATCCACCAACGCAATAGCATCATCCGAATACCCATAAGAAGACTGGTACCCATACCCACCATGTCCATAATTATGCACCACCCATTCCCCCTCAATCTTCTCCTTCTCAAGTCTCACACCCCCATTTCTATAAGGTCTAAGCCCAACACCATGTCTAACAACATCTAAAGCCTCGATTCCCTTCCCATTGGTGAGAGCGGGGCAGAGTTCCACTGCTCTACGCATGATTCGTAATGCTGTGTTTGGGTCGGGGTTTGAGTCTGATTTTCCCTTTTGGTATGTGCCGCCGAGGATGGTTCCTCCGCCTGCTGCGCGCTTCATGATGTAGGTGAGTTCATCCTCGCCGTCATCGGTGCCGGAAATTGTGAGCATGACGCCTGGGTCGTTGCGGACTACTACAATTTGACCACGGACGGGGATGACTTCTGCGTCCATCACGCCTCCTAATTTGGAGGCAAGTAGACCCGTGCAGTTGACAACCACATCGGCTTTTTCGCCGCTGTGGTGAAGAGAAGCTGCTTCGGCGATGTGGGAAATGGTCTTGCGGGTGAGGGTCGTGCCGTTTGCGAGACATTGAGAGACTAGGTAGGGGAGGTAGATGGCGGTGTTGATGCAGAGTGAAGTGAAGGCTGTTGCAGAGTCTGCGAATGCTGGGATATCTTTTTTGGGAACGATTCGGAAGTCATTGACGACGTTTTTGAACCATGGTTCGGTGGAAGTCAAGGTTTTGAGCCATAGACCGGTCGCCGTGTTGGCATCCTTCTCGCGGTTGTAGATTACGGTGTCTGCGGGATGTTAGTCGGAAGCGAATTGAGGATTTGCATTGTTTTGGGAGCAGGATTGTTTGAGTGGATCGTGTGGAAGGAGGAAAATGGAAAACCAGAGAGAAAGTTTGCAGACGTAAGGAAGAAGTGTGCGTTGTCAGATACCCAAGCGAATGATCATCAAGAGGTAGGGTTGTAGAGATAAATCGCGAGAGGCAAAGTAGGTAACGGGTGTTCTGGGAGAGCGAAAGAGACCTGGCCGCTTTGCATACACCTAGTCACCTAGGAGGCTTAAAGTCACTGCTCAAGAAGGTCTAAGATAATCGAGAAATCAACTTTCTCATTCTCCTAAACCTCCTCGAGCAATGCGTGTAATAATTGACGGGACTCTTTCGCACAAGAGCATCGACCATGACAAGCCAACTCATGGGAGAATTTTGGGTCGTTCTCGGATTCGATTTTTGTCGAGCTTTGGTTTCTCTCGACTTCATTCCCGCAGAAGAAGAGAACCCGTTGGGCTGCGTTTGAGGGCCGACATCCTTCTGAGACAAGAAAACAAACATGCCGAGAAAAGTATAGCATCTAGCCGGTGCTTGACTAGCACCGCACTAGACCCAGAAGGAGGCTCTTGTGCTAAGCTGGCTTTGAATTTAATCAAGACTTACTTTGAAAATGAATACCAGCTTCTGGTACATCCTTAGCAAGCCGAGCCAGTTCAGGCCATGTATTGTTTTCCCATTTGCTACCAGCAGCATCTGCCATACTATGAAGCATCAATCAGAAAATGACTTGAATATCGATCATAATTACTCACGGCAACCAGTTTGCTCCGGCCCATGGGGAGGTGTATTCAACATCATAATCGCCCGGCATGTGCTTTGCTACGATGGTCACATGGTAACCCGGTTTCTTGGATAGTAGCAGAGCGGTTGTTAGACCAGTGACGCCGGCGCTGTGAAGGATGTTAGTTTATGTTAGGTTGGAATGAGGAATACATACCCTACTACAACAATGTTTGGCATACTGAAGTCTCCAATATCAAACTGATACGGGGTGACTTTAGCCTTTAGGGTGGGATGGAGAGGAGATTTGAGGGAGGGCTGTTGAGGTGGGAGTTGATTTTCAGTTTAATAAATAGGAAATTTGGCTTCGAAGCATTTTACACTTGAAGAGGAATCAACGTGAGTCTTGACTTGAGAGGGCTGGTGATATAGTCTTGATAGTCTTGATAGTCTTGATAGTCTTGATAGTCTTGATAGTCTTGATAGTCTTGATGGTCTTGATAGGCCGTGAGCCCATTTTGCCCACTCTTGAGGAGAGAATGGCCGATCGAGGCCGATATACTCCGTACTACCCATCTTCTCGGCCTGGCAATTTGCCTAAAATGACCGAACCGAACCGAACCGAACTCGGGATGAATGACGTGGGGCAATCGGCTTGCAGAAGGTGCCCTCACGGCTACTTGTACTAGGTAGCATGCTCATGCGTGCAGGTCCAGGAGAACGTCTAGTTTTTAGTTTATGAGCAAGGGCTCCTGGTCCTGGTCCTAGTCCTAGTCCTAGTCCTAGTCCTAGTCCTGGTCCCAAGTTCGAGTTGGAATTTAGACACAATTTAGAACCTAGTTACTACAGTAGTACCTTTGTGCTATACTACCCTCAGCTTGCTTGGTGCTTGAAGACGCGTAGCTCATGAGGTTCGTCTGCTACTAAACACCATAACCATTCACAAAAAAAAACATCTCCCATGACGACCTTGGGAGCACCTGGTGAAGTCGTCCACGTGCCCTGGCGGCATCGAAATTAAACACGTGCTTTGGAAAACAGATAAGCTCACCGCCCCCGGCCTTGGCGGCAGAATTTTGTACACAACCTGGATAAGGCTACGAACACACAACCCTTCCCTTCCTCCCCCTCGAAAAAGTTGCGACTCACCTTTGAATTGGATTTTCTGCGCACACCAACAACTTGCTCTTCTGCTTCATTTCTTGGAAGTAGAGCTTCTCACCCTTTCTACACGCGTTTTCCCCTTCTTTCCATACCAAAAAATGGCTTCGCCAGCTTCCCTGTTGAAGAAGTTCGATCTTGTTCATACCGAGACGACTGGAGATGGTAAGCCTCGAGACCAGGACCCCGCGATACCCCCCCCCCCCCCCCCTCGGCGCCACCGCGCATGTGAATCCAATTGAGAGACCAAGGCGCTGACGACTCGATCTTCTTCTAGGCAATTGTCTCTTTAACGCTCTCTCCGAACAAATGTACGGCCACGAGGGCGAGAGTGCCAAAATCCGAGCCGATACGGTCAAACAACTGCGCGACAACAAACCCAAATACATTCCTTTTCTGCCTATCCGCCGAGGAGGAGGTATTCGTAGCAATCCAACGCGCGTTCGAAAGCGAAAGAACGTCGGCGCACCCACATACAATGTCGAGGCTGTAACTGCGGAGGATGTTGAGAATACCTGGACCAATCACCTTCGCAGCATGTCAAAGTCTGGAGTCTTTGCAGACAACTTGGAGATCCAGGCTTTTACCCAAGCTTACGAAATAGATGTTGTGATCTTCCGATTTGATCATACCATCCTCCACATGAAGTACAAGCAGGATGACGTCGAAAGACCAGTGGCATTCCTTGCCTTGCATGTATGTATATTCACCGTTGCGCTCAAACCACTGCTAACATATCATTTAGGATTGTGAACATTACACGTCAGTCAGAAACACTTGGGGTCCCTTCGAAGGCCCTGCTACTGTTTCTTTCGATTGGGACAAGTTCGCTCAGTTTCAGCTCGACAGAGCAGGGTCCCCTGCACCATCCCCACCTCCAAGTCAAGAGAAAGAGGTTGTCACAATCACAGATGATATGGTAGCAGAGCTCCTGCAGATTATCCCTGGACATCCCATCGCCAATGTACGCAAGGCTCTCGCGGCTTGCAATGGTAATTATGATCGCGCGGGAACTAGACTCTATGATGAGGAAGAGGAGTACAGCAGCTTCCCTGGAACAGACGGACGTCTTACTCCATCAAGAGGATCTGAAAGCGTCGAGCGTGACCAAGATGATGAAGATGACGCTGAGATCTATGGTCCTAATAAGCGACAGAAGGGGCAAAGTGCTGCCAAGCCAATCCCAGCAGTCAAGATCACCAAACCAACTACAAATAATACCGAGTCCGCTTATGATAGCGAAGACGTCTCTCGACGTGGCACAGCATCCTTTGAGTCTACACCAGCGTCGTCCCGCTCCCACTCAATGGCCCCTGGCCGGGTTAGGATCATTCTGCGCACCAAAAGTCAAAAGAAGAAGCTTGAAAAGATGAAGGCTAGAAGCCAAAGTGCCATGTCCCCACCTTCTCCCTCCCCTTCCCCTTCCCCATCTGCATCTGCATCTCCATCTCCATCTCCATCTCCCTCTGCATCACCGCCACCACCATCTGTTGAGGAGACCGACGACGATGAGGGCATCAAGAAGCAAGAGAAGAAGAAGAAGAAGAAGAAGTTGGTACTCGCCAAGGAGCTGAAGGAGCAAAAGAAGGCTGCCGCAAAGAAGGCTGTCCCAAAGAAGGCTGTCCCAAAGAAGCCGAGAAAGGAGCGCATACACAAAGTTGAATCCAAGCTGGATAGCCCTTCAAGAGTCGAAAAGACCCCTAAGCGCTCCCCTTCCCCCAAGACCCTCTTCGAGAACGCAAAGATGGCTAGTCTTGACCCTAAACGCCCATCGCCACCGATGGAAAAGGTCCTCCAAATGGACGGCCTCAATATGATCCTTTGAGATCTTCAACCACCAACCCCTCACCCAACCTTACATCCGCCACCGACCCCCGCCTCTATTTTCCGACCTTTTGTACAAAAAACTTACGATATTGTACCACTATTTCTCTTTGTAACGCATAAGCGACGGCGTAACTGGATGTCACCGCATGGTCTCCTCGATTCTGAATTCTGAAGCGCTCAGTTTTCAACTATACCTTCGACGTTGTACCCCAGGAGTTTCTGCATATTTGTTTCTAGAGTTGGGTCATTTGCATGCACGAGACGAAACACGATGAAGAATTACGAAAAAGACATGCATCGGGAGGCGTTTATACCACCAGGAAATCCCTGGTTGTTCTTGTTTAGTTTTCTGCTTTTTTTCTCTTTTCTGATCTCTCTACTTCATTTGGAAGTTGAGGAGATTTTTACTGTATTTCTGTTTTCTTGACCAAAAATTGGTGATGGCACATGGGTTCCTTGTGTTGTGCTTGGGGTGTAGAGAAAATATGGAGTGTGTTGTTACTTGGTTCTTGTCCTTCCACAACACGGCAATATGGATGGTACGCAAATTGGAGGCATTAAGTATTCTCTGGGGGTTGTTTGATCAACAATCTACGATGGAGTTGCCAATTTGTGGCTTCAGTTGATGGAAGGACTTGAGTTCACCTTTTATATGGACATGGAGTTGGTAGTGGTTTACTCGTCCTGCTGTACGGACGCTTGACGGCACACAAGATATGGAGAGGTCTCGGCGGGTTGTCTAAACTTGTTTATTCAATCTTCCTGAGTCGCCGTATTCTTTGGGGGTGGCCTGCACATTGAGGAAGCTGTACTCGGAGGATTGATCACTCCTGAGATGCCTCATTGGTTGCTCTTGCTGATGGAGAGGACGATTTACGCTTGTGTTTCTGGACGGAGCTTGATGGTATCTGTGGAGGGTTTGGAGGTCGCACTCCTTGCTCCTTCATTTTCGAGTGGCCTCGGTGATGGAAGGGAGGCTACTACTTCGGTCGGTGTCAATAGAGAGAATGATACGATTCTGTAATTTGCAAACTTCCATACCCTTGGTTTGATGTGAAGTCGTTGAATGATTTGTGATCCCACTTGAGTCTTACCAGATGTAAGAGTAACTACTACTGCTTTCATATCTATAGCTAGCTAATGATTGATTCACAAGCGGCGAGGCTTTAAACGTCGGAGTCTGTATTCGGGGGGGAATGGGCAATCGGGGACTGTCGCTGATTAGTGCTAGCCTTGATTCGCGGCTCTAGCCGTGGCCTGTTAAAACATGAGGTTCTACTTGGCACTCACTACTTGCTAATTTTCAATCTTATTCGTACTTCTTGTCATCGCTTCTACCTCTACTGTCGTTCACAGTCCTAGCGCACCAATTGACAAAAAAGTGGACAAGTAAGTCCATATGTTTTCCGGGACTTGAAGTGATGATTTCTATCGGGGGTTTGAGGAATCATGATGGTACCGCCAGTTTAACAACTTCCTAATGCAACGATCCCACTTAGCTGCGTCCGTCAGGCTGCTTGCTATTGGTATCCTGTGTTGATCGTGGGAAGGGAAGAGCTTCAAATAGTAAGTTGCGCGTTTTCAAATTGCCCTTGGCGCTCGCGCTACTAAAAGTAATGGGATGTTTATCTTGTAACCCTTTTTCTGTATGGTGTGAAACTATGCTGGGTCTATCCAATTCGCCACTTAAGAGCATATTTAGAACCCACACTAACCATAAACATAGGTTGAATGTTGATTTTGATTTTTTTTACTTGGGGGGTTCTGGGGGTTTCTGTTGTTGATTTCGTGAACAAGTTCCTTTTGGGAGTAATGGTTTTGAGAGAGAGCTTCAGGGGTTATGCTTTTAAGTAGATTCAGTGCTTGGGGTTTCGTAGATGTAGGCGGCAGTCTTCATGAATATGCGTTGTTATTGACTCGTACACTATAATATGTTTCTCGTGTTCCGGTTTGTGTTATTACTGTTATTTGCTCCATGAGTTTAGGGTGGCTTTATATAGGGAAGGAAAAATTACTGTTAAATGTTGGGATAGTTTTTACTCCATGAAAAGGTCTAAGCTGTGAAAAGTACGCGTGGATTTTGATTATGCAGGTCTATTTAATCACTTTGAACACCAAGTTTCTAGTTTAAAGGTTTTTTTTAAAAAATCGAGTTAGCTGAACTAAATTTGGAGATTGAGGTTATTACTCAACTTCTCCCGAAGGTCGGGATATAATTCATTCCCGAACACTCTTTTTTTAATTCTCGGCTCTGGTTCCAAGCATGTCCACCAACCTAGTTACCTAGATGATAACCAAGATGCGATATCTGGCGAGTGTAGGTAAGTTGGGATGGGTAGTGAGAGTTCCGGTGGTGTTTCTAGTAAGAGGCGTCCTGATTTCTAGGGCTTTGGGTTGTGTTTGGCCTTTTGAAGTCTAGCTGTGCTCGCCGTTTGCTGTCAAGTTTAGTTTTACTGTCGTTTCAACAATGAAATATCTTATGTGAGAAACGAGTTTGGACAGGGTTTAGAGTTAAGCCATAGAGGATGGTAAATAGGCGACATATACGCTCGGAACTCCTTTAGTCGCAAGGTGAGTGCAGATACAAGAATACTCCCCGCAAAATTATGCCTTCTAGTTCGGTAATGGGTACTCATAGGCATGCGAAAACGAAGAACATATACTCATTGTTCAGAGAAAGAACATGTAGGTGCCAGGTTTTAAGTAGCCCATGTATCTGATAATTACGAGGTTCCTCTTGGGCCACAAGGAAGTAATTTTCGGTGTATGCTTTTCTGCTTTTCGCAAAATCAAGTCTGTTTTAGAAGTGAAAAGGGACCCCGTTTATTTTCCAACTTCATGTCAATAACGTCTTATTCATAACGTGGCATCCACATTTGAAATGTCAGGTCTCGTCTTGATGATAAGACTAGTACAAAATGTTTAAATGTGAACCAGCGCCTTGAGAATTTTTGGATGCGAAAAGTTTGTTTAAGAACCAGGTATAGCAAGCCTCAACGGGGCAATACTATTTTAGCTTACCTACAAGGCACTAGAGGGACTCGTTAACATATGCAAAAAGTGGTTTTGTACACATCCAGAAAATCCAGACCACAGGGGCCCTCTCTTGGATTTTCGTCAATACCCCCTGTGGAAAACACCATTCTATTCCGAAGACAGGGGGTATGGACTTTCCGAGGGAAAGTGTAATAACAATCGACAGTGGAAGCAAAACCGACGGCAAAAATGTCATTTCTCTTTCTCTAGTACTTTTTAGAATTGAAATAAAGATTAGCCGGAGAAGTTTATCAAAAGTTCAAGGTTTAATTTCCTGTTATAATAGCTATTTTAGGCTTACTGTGATTAAAAGACTCGGTAGTAGCAGTTCTCTTTTAATAGGAGTTTTCGGTGTGCAGTAAAACTAGAAGGCATCGCACCTTTTTAAAGCCCTTGTATCTTTAGTAGTAAACGTAAGCAATTACAGCGAATGCTTGTTGGTTTTTTCCCGCTATCAAGCTGCAAAAACGAAAATCATCAAAATATCAACTATTAAATCAGACTCCTAAGACTTGTTTGATGAGACTCGTGCTATCTTATATGAACTTTGTCAAAATAAGCGCCCTGAGCATAAGGAGGTATTAACCAAAGATTCGAAGGGGTTGAAACCTTGAAACGGGGTTTCTTTCAGCTATTTGAGAGTAAGTGTGACTATCGTCAGTGAATATATGAATGAGAGCAGAAGTGTAATCTACCTTGAGAGTATAATTAGGAGACGATAAATTTTAGTAAGTACAGTTTAATAGGGTTTGACGAGTGGTCCTCTATAGTTATTAAAATTCCGATTTGAGTATGAAAGCTATCGAGATTTTTGAAAACGTGGTTTAAACTAAGCAAGCGATCCGTCATGATTCCTTCTAGACCATCCTCACGTCGTCTATGCAGAGCTGGTATAAACGCCAGTGCTATAGCAGTGTGCGTCGCTAAAATATTGTTCTTGTGACTAACTATTCACTCAAAATCTGAATTATCTCAGAGGTCGCTTTCATATCCTTTGCAAAGCCGCGCTGCTTTTGAGCGCGTTGTCATCCTATGAATCGATCCCTCCCTATGCTTCGGCCGTCGGGGCCACAATGCCTTGGCCTGTATTTTTGAATAAGGAATCAACGAGCGTCGAGCGTCGGGAGGCGGGTGGCACGTCCTGTTCGATGATGCTTGAGCGGTTCGTAGATAGGATGAAGAAAGGATAGAAGAACTTGAAGGAAATGTGCCTTTTGATATTCGAATCTCGTTGCGAAAACGAAAAGAATTTTGTCCTATGAAGAAATCATTAGCCGGGTATCTGAGTTCCTTTTGTATTGCGTGACGCAAACCTTTCTTCGTAGTAGCTTGGAGTCCGAGGTGTCCCTGGGTCGAATTCACCCTTCGTAGTTTTCTAGTGTCAGCCGCCGCACATTCCGGGGATAGAGATGGTGTCCTGTCATTCTCAATAGCCTCTATAAGTTCGTTGTAGGCCTCTCGAAGATGATCTGGTGTTGGCAATCTTGCCTCTTCCCGCCGCATCCCAAAGCGCTCGTATCGTTGAAAGCGGGCATTCTCCTCATGTTGCTTCCGGAGCATCCGATCCTCTAGAGTATATTCAAATTCCCAGCCGAAGCCAGGCTGAGGTAGTGTGTCCTCGCCATTGATAGATGGTTGAGGAGAGGCAGGAGTAGGGTTAGGCGGGGTGGACGGGGTCAAAGACGACTGGTTGGAGTGGTGCGACAGAGGAGGTGTTGAGGAGCTTGGCGAAGAACGCATCAAGTGCGCAAATGGAGACACAATTGAGATGTTTGATACTGGCGATGCCAATGACAAAATTGTCATCGGAAGGAGGACCAGCGACTAGCGACCGGTCCAAAATAGCCCGGTCCGGTCCGGTCCGGACTATGCAGCGACACGATAGGACTTTTTACTAGAGAGAAATAGTGGCTAGTTTAGCTATAATATATTTTAGTCGATATACCACCTCTAAGTATATCTTAAGAAAATACTATATCTTACGGACTTGGTCGGAAATAGCTAAAAATAAACAAAAAGTAGTTTAAATATTACTATAAGGTTAATATAAGTAGAGTATTAAGAGAGAAATCATAATTTAAGATAGAAAAAGACGTATATTTCGAGATTCTTACTAACGAACTAGTAGTTTTAGTATATTTTATAGTGTCTTTACTAAGTCTAAGGTCGGCGAGATAACGTCTTAAAAAAGCAAAATATAATAGAAAAGGCTTTTATAGTAATACTCGTAATTGCTTAAATAAGAATAATCGTTTTCTAGAAGTTGTTCGAGGTTTAGTGATTTCTCTAGTAGATGTTTTTACTTCTCTTAAACATTCGCTAGGTAATATCGCTTAGTATCTTTCTCTTAGCTAATAAGAGAGGTCTTATTTCTCTAATACTAGCTACTCTAAGAACTAATCTACGTAAGTACAAAATACATCTAGGAGTAGGAAGGTTCGAAAACGACAGGTACCGAGAAGTCATTACAACGAGTGAGAGAGTACTATATAAAAGCTAAAGATCTCTTATCTTTGGAATTCAACCAGTGTATCTAACACCAGAGTCCAACAATGCGTCGATGGTGGAAAGTATTTTTAGATAGAACTGGAACTTCTTCAGATAAGAACGGATTCTGAATTCTTGCTTGGGATTACAAAACAAACACTGGGAAGGGGGCTTTTTTTTGACTACTTGGAAGGAAGTGTAAAATTGAAGGTAGAAGTGACAGGTCTTTTACAGGGTGCAATTTAGGAGAAGAATGGAAGGTGGGGGTTAATCAGTTTATTTGGATGAATGTTTGGAGGTCATATTTTATATTCGAATAAGTGGTTGGTCTATTTACTCTTCACGAAATAGCATCCGAGAATCTTCCTCGTGTAACATGAATGAAAAAGACATGCTTTTTGTAACCAGGGCAAATAAACGGCCTCTTCTCTCTCTTCGAGGGTCGACTTGGAGAGAAGGAAGGTTACGTATCGGAAAGTTCTCTCGTTTTGAGGAAAATTATTCTTTTGGCCAGGGGGATATTTGAAAGACTCGACTTCGCCTGCCTTTCAAAAGGAGAAGATCAACGTGTGTGCTATTATTAAACTTTTGCTAAGAATACTTGGCTTAGTTTCAAGAATATAGTAGGTAACATGATACTGGAAAAGACAAGCTTTCTGGACCGGGAGTATGAGGATTCTATTTAGGCACTTATATCTACTTACGAGAAGATAAACAACACACTCAGAAAGTATTCTCTCTCCGGCAAAACAGGACATTGACTTCCTCATTCCAAGCTCCCTAGATCCTCACCGCCACACTAGCAACCGTTGAGCAATACAAGTCAAGCTTGACGAGAGATACAGGCATCAGCGAAACCAAACACGACCGTAATATTCAAGTACAAAAAACAGCTCTCGGACGCGTGGCTACACCAGGCAGCGGGATTCTTTTGCGATTTCTCGGTTGTAGGAGATGGCGAGTTGGATGTCGCGTCAAGTATGGAACGTAAATGGGATGATGAATCTCCACACAATCCCATCTTTTTGGGATTCCATCTAAAGGCCTCTTGATGCCTTGTTCACGATGGAGAGTACTCGTAAGAGCGGCAGTAGATTTCCGCTTCGCACCTGCTTACCTAGCTCGTTGTTCCAGCTACATATCTGGGGTAATTCGAGTAATTGTCCTAAACTTTTAGAAAAATTTAAAGGATTAACCCAGATGTTTGGAACAATCGACTTCGATTACCCTAAAAGTTGGGAGGTCGTGGCAGCATCAGCCACGCCTTACCGTTGCCATAACTTATAAGTCATCCACAAGTGGAACGCCAAACACCCCTGCAGATCCAAGTCCCGTCGCGCGCCCAAAGTGAAGGGACAATTTCAACAAACTCCATCAACGAATCCTCCAAACATCGCGCATCTCCAAATCCCATCACCCTCATTCCGGAATTCTGCTCTTCCCCTCAAGACCCTTCAGTTCCTTCACCATGGACTTCTCCGACGCCTTGTGAGTCCTGCCCAGTTTTCCACGACCGCTATGCGAATAGAGCTCTCTGCGCCTTCTGCCATTGGCTTCCACGCTTCTTTTCGACCATCTGCTAATTGTTATGGATGCATAGTCGCATTGTGAACTTGGCTGTAGGTGGGTTGATGGCCTTCAGCGGGTTCTGGCACATTTTCCCATTCGGATTGTAGGTTTTCTGCGACACCGGGTCTGGGAGCTTGGAACTGATCTTGATAAAGTGCACATTTCCTGGTTGGTCTTTACGTCGTCATCTTTGGTCTTGGTAAGCTTGGTAGTCTGTCGGATTTTTGGGATGTTTGCTAACTTGTTGTGTGACAGCTGTTGTGCTTCTTGGTTAGTCCTCGGAAATTGAGCTACGAAGCTCCAGCCTCGAGATATTTTGATGCTAACCACGACTGTAGAATTTCAAATCCCACCTCAATTATCGAGATATGCTTCTTTTCTCTTTTCCTTCATCGGTCGAGGAATCTGTGCGTTGTCCCGCTCTCTCTCGTTATTTTCTGCAATCGCTAATTTGTGCAGTCTACATCTTTGCTGGATCCATTGTACTTGGTACTGGATGGGTAAGCAACTTCGTTGGAGGTGCCATTGGACTGGTTGGGCTCGCATACGTTGTTCTGGAATTCATTCCATCGATCGAGCCCCCACAAAACATGAGGTACGAAATCCCCAATTATCCCTTCAACCTCCCAGTGGCGTAGCTAACATTATTCTTCTATACAGAGAGGCAGATGGAGGATGGGGCGCCGAACAAGTGTAAACAGCCTCTTCAACTCTCGACCCCTCGAAAACTCCCAAACGAGGGCCCTCACGAACGAATAGCCTCCAAAAGACAACTTCCACAGACCGAAATCAATACCTCGATCACACCCCATGCTTTACTTCTCGAATAATGGCACGGTCTCAAATTGCAAACAAGTTCTAGTACAAGGCGCTGGGAGGATGGGCGCGGGCAGCAGCAGGAGACTTTTGGTGGCTCCCTGCATGATACGATATAGATGGATTTGGGATGGGTCAAATCAGGATTTCCCATTTCTTATGCTTGTTTGTACAATACAGCAGTCTCAATGATAAGATTATATTTTGTAAGGCGTTGGGATTTTTGTGATGCTGGGGGTGATTTCTGCCTCTGGGGCAAGCTCCTACTACTCACGAAATCTACTAAATGAGCACCGGGTGAAGTACGGAAAAGCTCTCGATATTATTTGCCTTCATTCTACACTTTTTCCGTAAGAAAGTCATTGAAATGGAGGATGATTCGTACGATGCTCGAAATGACTATTCATAGCTTCGCATAGGACACCATTTCCAACTCATTTCCATTGGGCACTGCGGCTGTGAATGAAAACCCCAAGTGATTATTTCGTTTTTGGAAGCAACATTCATGAGAGCCTCTGTCCATTTTCTGAAAACTCTTGATGTCTCAGGCATCCAAGGCATCAATAAGCTGTCACCAAGTAAGCTAAGCTGTGGTTTACTCAAGTATGATTCAAGGGGGGCTTGCATTTTCGTATTCTTTTTTGTATCTCTTTTTCATCCCTAAATGTACCTTGTAAACTGAATCACAAAAATCATTTTGGAGGGTGTTTGCTTGCTTGAGTTGGGTGTACATAAACAGCTCAGAGGCTGCTATAAAGGTAGTACCCGACTACAACTTTCTCTTGACATGCAGAGGTAAGACGCTGGCCGACGTGATGATGTGGAGTTGGAAGCTTGTCGTTAGACGAAGTAAGAACTTATAAGAGAAGGAATGTTGGCGCGGGTGTTGACAGAAATATTGAGTGGTAATGGGGGAGAGAAGTTTTCTAGGAGTGCTCTTGGTTGTAGTTAAACTTTGGGGAGGGGCTTGGTCAGTAAATTCGTTGTCGAAGGTAGATTGGAAGTGTATCACTTGTTTCGTTTAAGGTTTTGCAGAAGTGTAGGCTGTTTATCCATCCGATATTCTTGGTGTTGATTACAAATTTCAATCATTGGAGAAGGGAGAGTAGGGTGGTTACTCCTTTTCAACGCCTCCAATGGCCGGCTCTCTTTGGAAGTGACTTTTAATGGGCTGAAGAGACCTAATGGTTTCTTTCCGGTGCCTTTTTCTCTTGTTGGGTAAACCGTTCTCGGGTGAGAAGAATTATACGCTGTGAACGTCACAATGGGGTAGTGTCGGGAGACAACATTGAAAGCATCAAATGAAACTCGCAAGGGCGATGACGAAGTGATGAGAGGCTACTGATGGGTGTGTTGATAGATTATAGTGTACTCAGCCCTGAATATTTATAGTATTCTCGCTCGGTCTTTCGTAACGGCGGATTGGGAAGTTGGGAAAGTTTCCCATATGCTTTCGTGAGAATAGAAAACAAACAAGGTTTTCGTATTCTTATTCTAGGTCAATTTATTTTATTACGTTCAGTTTTAAGCTCTAGAATAACAATTAGCTACAAGTGAACAAACCCCATTCGTTACTTTTTTGCCCTTTGGATGTAGATACCTAGGGGTTTCGAAAATATACTAAGGGAAGGAATGAGTTGAAAGAAAAAAAATTGTAAGAGAAACAACCATCTGCAACTTGCTCTGGTCAGACAAGCAATGCGTTGCGTGTTTTGTTTCCAGCTTGAATTGGAGTTGGAAGCTCAAGATTCAGCACCAGTTTGCAAGGACCATTTTGGGTACAGGATGCGGTCAAAATAATTAATTCGGGCTTTTAACGCACGCTTCTGTTGATGAATAACTCATGGTTCTCTCCGTGATGGTGCACAAAAGGTGGGAAAAACCAAGGGAGTACATGTTCACGAAATTCCTAGAACTGTATACTAGTATGTCAAGACTTTGTTGTCTTTACATAAACAAAGACTTGATATAGAATTTCGAAAGTAACCAGTTTTTCGAAGGTAGATTACGAGTGTCCGTATAATTACACCGAGTTTGTACAAGAGTGGTATGTCATAGATTTGATGTCGTTGAGGGCCAATGAATCTTTCCCTAAATCTTCTTTGATTCTTGCCTGCAAGAGAATAAAAGACTAGGGGGGAATGCGGCTTCGATCTCCTCCTTTTCTCCTAAACGCTGTGACCGATAGAGCGATATCTACGTAACTCCCCCGCGCCCGGCCCGGAGAAACGTCGGTGGGCCAGAGAAGCTCTTTAATTCTTGTGCTTTAGATTATTTGGTCTTTCTATTCTTCTGAACTATTTAATGTACTTGGTTTAGATGTAGCTTGACTTCTCAAAGGATTTTTCTCTATGCCAGCTTCTAGCTTCTTAGTTTATATAATCTGACGAGGGAATATTTGTACTTTATGTACAAATTGCAGAATTGACCAATCCTGCTACAACTTACTAAACATAAGGGGGGGCATGGAAAGCAACCTGGGTGGTTCTAATAGGTTTGGTGTTGGGAATCCGAGGTATGTTTCAGGTTCCTCCGAGGGTTTTCAACGGGGGTAAAATGCAAACTTTCCGGAATTTTCGAACAAATCGTTTCCAGCAGAATGACCGTTACCTTCCACTTTGCTGCATGGGCTACTGTCTCAGTAAGACAAACCACTGAATGATACTAGAACTCACTATATCTTTGAGTAAATTACACAGCCGTGTCAGAGAGTAATGACACGTGTTCTTAATAATAAATTCTTAGCAAGTATAGGAATTTGTTGGCGCCAAACTTGGAATAAACCTAAGCAAGTTATGCGAAGATTGTTGCAGTTGTTGACTAAGAGAGCCTGATCTATTTTCTCACTTAGCGTTCGTACCATGCTAGACACCATGGACGCATGCTGATTAGCTGAGAAGGCATTCCCAAACGTACGCGTGTAAATTAATATCTAGCTCTAGGAGATTATTTAGTCTAAGATTCAACTTCTTAAGTAGTAAATTTTTGATAAAAACTAATATATATATATAAAACTTATATTTTCTGTTGAATAACTAACTTTAAAAAGACATAGACTTCCTTGGTAAGTTTACTGTTGAATGGTTGATATTAAATAGCCCTCTATTAAACGGTTGCTAAAACCTGTGATGTTTTTAAATGAACCTTGAGACAATTCATCGCTCGCCCCTAAACATAAATATCATGCCTCTGCCTATAATTTTCTCGCAATCTCACATGAATTTGGCCCTATACCGCATACATTCAGCATCCAACTTCCTCAACGCATATCTCACACCCCACAGCGATTCCCATGTGATCGCCTGTTTCTGTTGTTCATGGCTTTCGGTAGTTATCTGTATCTCGTGGATTTTCAGATTCAGTTTGTACGCTTTTTACGCTTCTTCCTCACTCTTTACTGCCAGAATGGCTTTGTTTTCGTCATACTACCAGACCAGCCACGTTCCAACATTCAAGTGTTACACCCCGACCTCCACCCAATAATATGTTGCTAGACTCTTCACAACTTTTAGAGTAAATTTTGGTTTCACTTCTTTGCGAGTCATGCAAAGAAAGTCGAAAGTATTTTTCCCCCCCGAGGATAGAACCGAGGATAGATTGTTGTTCTTTTGTGAGTGCCGAAAATAAGGAATGTACGATGTGGTTGAACTCTCTATTTTACTTCCTTCTACGCTTAGTTCAGTTGTTTTATCGGCTATACCTTGACTTTATAGGTTGTAGATGATAATTTGAAGACACCTACGGCATCCTGAATACACCAAAAAGTCGGATTAACTAAATCGTAAATAGGAAATCGCAAATCGTAAATCGCAAAATGTTACTTTCTATAAGTATAAAAGAGAATAATTTCTAATTTAAATTCCCCCTCTCTATATTTAGGTTAGATAGTCTTAACTATAGTAACTAGCTAATCAGAGAATAGAGAGGGATAATAAAATATATATTATATATATAGTAGTGACATTGCCCCCTTACTATCGCCCCCTCACTATCGTCTCCTTACTATTATATCGCATTCTTCTTATTATTTCTAGATAAATAAGGAGAGAGAGAGAGGGGGGGGGGGGGGGGGAGAAGAGAGAGAGAGAGAGAGAGAGAGAGGGAGGGGATTGTTTACTACTTTTGCTAAACTCCCCTTACCCACGCTAGGAAAAACTTTCCACTAAAATGTTTACTCGCCCCCTCTCCCTCTCTCTCCCTCCCTCTCTCTCCCTCCCTCTCTCTCTCTCTCTCTCCCTCTCTCTCTCCCTCCCTCTTTTCTATACTTTTATATTTATATAATATACTAAAGAAGGAAAGAGCAGCTAAAGAAGAAGTATCTCCTACCCCTTTTTTAATAAAGGGCTTAGATAATATAATTATTAAGTTCTACTTTAGCTCGACTTTACGATTTACGATTTACGATTTGCGATTTGCGATTTAGTCGATTCCGACTTTTTGGTGTATCCAGGACGCCCTAACACCCTCAAACTCTCCAGCTCTTACTTTCAACTTCTTTATTTCAAAGTGTCCTTTGAAGAGCCTGGGCGGTCAGATTTGCTTTCTCCGAGAGGTATATTCGAGTCCAAAAACGCAGCCCATTCAAAATGGAAGATAGAAAAGGAAAGGTTTCTTGAGGCCACTTAATTGATTATTATCTACAAAACAGGGGTCCGAGTTTTTCTGAAATTGCGAGTAAGCTACCAAGCACGGAATAAGCCGAGGAATCAATTTGGGGGCCAAAAATTAAGCTACCAAGTAACAAGTAAGCCACGGGTAAGCCACGGGTAAGCCATGAGTAACCCAGTATCAAGTTGGGGGCCAAAAAGGAGAGTTGCGAGTAAGCCAATTACTATCGAGTAAGCTAATAATCATCCAGTAAGTTAACACCAGACTTAGGACGTCTCAGCAACTCCATCCATAACATCGACCGCTTCCCTAAACACTTGAACCAAGTCCTCCTCCAATCCAGGCGCAATCCGCAACATATTTTCCTCAAGTCCAAACTCACCAATCCACTCCAACCGGTCATTGTAAAGGCCTTTCACATACGCAAACATCAGAGTCCTAGGTGCACCAAAATGTGGCCCGATATGAATTTGGACGGCCTCGTAAAAGACCTTCGTTTTCGCCACACTTTCGAACCCCAAGCTGAGGAGACATCCGTATCCGGTTTTGAACTCAGAGGTATCGGGACGTTTCCAGGGTTCATAATTCGCTAAGGACTTGGGGCTGGTTGTTGGATAGAAGACGGATTTTATGGCGCTTGAGGGGGAATTCGCTTTGCTGACGAGGAAGGAAACAAGATCCGTTGTTATTGTTTGGCATTTCTGGGACGTGGAGAGGTACGTTCTGCTATTTTGGGCAAGCACTTCTGCATCAAGACCGGAATACCCGTTCTCGTATTGCTCATCGAACATTTTCTTCAAGGTGTTGAAGCAGGGACGAAGAGGGTTCAAGACTGCTGAGCCCCCCATCACGTTGGCCTTTCGACTAAAGCTCTTGGTCAAGCTTGTCACGAGAATGTCTGCTCCTGAGGTTCCAAGTAGATCCACATTGCAAAATGAACCAATGGTATCGTCGACGATCAAGAGAGTATCATATTCGTCCGCTAGCTGTCGTAACTTGAATAGATTGGGAACAGTGAGATTTGGGTTAGTTGGAAATTCACACCATATCGCTTGTACCTTTCTCCCCTCTCCCTTCTCCGACTTCAGGAACTCTTCAAGTGGTTCCAGTTCATCATCTGTACCGCGTCCAAAGAGCTTGTACCCGGGTCCGAAATCCTCAAATATATGAAAAGTAGAGTGAAAAGCAAAGCCGAAAAGTACAGTTTTCCGGGCGTATGGGTTGGGAGCTAGAAGGTACTTGTGTACTTGGTAGATTGAAGTCATTCCTGTTTGAAAGAGATAGACATCCTCTCTGGATACTGGAGTGTTTCGGGGTGGGCCCAGTGTTTCTCGTTGGAGTAAATTTGCGATACGCTCTTTGATTTCAATGTGTGCAACAGATTCTGGAAATGGCGAGGCTGAATGATCTTTGGTTTCTTGAAGAGAATCGATGTGAGCTAGGGATTGAGCGGCAAGGCGTGTAGTGATTCCTGTTCCGGTGTTTTGCCAGAAGGGTATCAGGAGACTGGTTTTAGTGGAAGGGAAGATAAGGGTATGGATTTTCGTTTTGATGTTCAGGATCTCAAAAACTCGATAGGATATCTCTTCAAGGGTTATCGGCTCAACTAGAGCTCCATTTGAAGTAGCAGTTGCTGGGGGAGGTCGAGTGGCAAATTCTATGCACTCCTGTGCGGAAGTGGGGGACATGAACACCAAAGCACCTGAGCCTTCTGGTACTTTGGCATATTCGAGGATTGCTTTGAATAGCTAAATCACTCTCATTAGCGTTGATGTTTTATGAGAACGAGGAAACGAGACTCACCAATTTCACATCAGGATGTATGATGACACGTGGGTAAACGCTCTTGAGCCCCGCAAACAAAGTGGGATCCTTTTCCGATAAACGCAAGAGATTGCTCCATTCCGGGAGGTGGAATGTTTCTCTGCTGGTGGGACAGCTTCGCCATGTTTTGTTGTGATTCGAGTTGTGGTTGGCGACATTTTTGCGCTTGTGATGGGGTGAGCAGGATGCCTTGTTTCTTGAGAAGATTACACAAAATCTTATTTATTGAGAAAAATTGATGATTCTATTAACTTTACAATTAGTTGAGGGGTTAAAGTTATTTTTCAGCTGTTGGACTGGCGTTCTTTTTTAGTCTCAAAAGTGAAACCTGTGCCTCCTTAGTACTTGCTTCTAGGCGACGATAACTACCCGACCGCTCTTAAGCTTTTTCACTATAACAATAACTATATAACCGCCTTTTAATACTATAAGTAAGCGTAAAAGTATATAAATTTAGTTATTAATAAGATATTACTTATCTTATTAATAATAAATTATCTAGTTAGACTATATATATTATATATATAAAAATAATAAAATAATAAAATAATTACTTTTTAATAAAATATATTTATTAACTTCTTTTTAAGACAATTCTATAAAACTATAGAAATCTTTATATAATAAAAGTTAATTTAGCTTTTAGATTATAAATAGTCTAAATATATATTATCTCTTCAGTTATCTTTATACCCCACGTATAGACGCGTTCAGTAGTCCGGTTTGAAACTACTCTCATTTGGGGTAGTTTTAGACTAAAATCTAGGTAGCTTCGAACTACGATGCTACTAAGCCAGTTTAGGAGTGCTAAGATATCAAAATCTGAATTGAAGCTATTTACACTTACTCTATATATAGTAGAGGTGCGCCTCTTTCTACCTCTTTATTTAATCTCTCTCGCTCTTTTAATACTCTCTTAATAACTTCTATCTTATAGAATTCTTTCTAGTTAAGAAACACGTCTGCGGGGTGTACTTGAGAGGCCTTCTTTTTGAGGACTTTTTTAGTAGACTTTTTCGTACTAGAAGTAGTATTAGCCTTATAAGAGGAGGTATATTGATTAAAAAGAAGTAATAAAAGAGTATAAAAGTAGCAGTGGAAGTGGTAGAAGTGATAGGAGTAGTAGGAGTAGGTGGGCTTATATTATAGGCTAACTTACACTGAAATGATTATTTTTTTAGTAGAGCTTTTTAAACATAAGAATATAAGTAAATCATTATTGAATTTCTACATCGTTATATACTTTAGTAGGGTTTAAAGAATAAGATAATGATTTAAATATTTAGTCGCGTTAGAGCTGGAAATATGAGATTAGAACCGCGTTCTACTAAATCACGTAGGGTATAAGAATAACTGAAGAGATAAAGAAGTATTATATATATATATATATATATCTATATATTATTTACTTTTAATAAAAGAGATAAACTCTTAGCTAATATTTATTTAGAATTTAAGTAATAATAGTATAGATAAAATATATTCAAGAGCTTATTTAGCTTATATATATTTCTACTTTTTTAAGATATATATTATTAAATTTAATAATATAATCTTTTTATTTCTATATTTTTAACTTTTATATATATATTTATACTTCTCTATTTATAACTACTACTAGATACTAGAATTAGTACTAAATATACTAAAGCTATCTACTAAATCTATTTTAAGCTAAAGAGATATATATTATATATAAAAGTAAAAACTAGATATAAATAATTATCTTTTAGATCTATATATTTATACTAAATAAGATCTACTCTAAGCTAATAATAAGACCTAGATATCTAGTCTATAATCTAACTTCTATTATTATTTAAAAGTAGAAGTATAGCCTTTTTAATATATATTAAGAATATTACTCTTCTAGTTTTATTTATTTAACTACTATTATATAATAATATCTCTATTCAAAGCCTTTCTAAGAGAATTTTTTACTTAAAATCCAAAGAGCGGTCGAGTAGTTATCGTCGCTACTAATCGTTCAGCTCTACTCTTACGTATAAGGCACGTGCCTTAATAAGCTTCGCTTATTAAGTGAGAAAGGTCCGACCGATTAGGTACGCTTATTTAGGTCCCGCTGTCTATTCTTAATCTAGCTAGCTTAGGCCGCTTCGGATTCGTCTAATAAAGGTGTATAGCTATACTTTATAGCTATGCCACCGTAGCTAAAGTAAGAAAGATATTAGAAGAGTAAAAAGTAAGGCCCGAAGTTCAGAGGTATCACGTAGTAGTGTTTATAGGTAGTCTATAGTAGTAAAAGTAGTTAAAAAGTCGAAAAGTAAGAAGTGTAAGCTGTTAAATACTCTAAATAGGAATAGTAGTGAAACTAGTAGTATATCTTAGCGTTACACTACTTTCTAACTAACTATTTTAATATAGTTAGAGAATTTTAACTATTAAATAACTATTAAACTTCTTTATAGAATTTTAAACTAATAGTAAGTTATTATAATAGTAAAAGAATAATAATAGTTAATTTATAGATATTATTATAGTAGTTAAAAATGTTTTATTAGTTATAAAGTTTTAATAGTTAGTAAAAAGTTAATAGTTAAGTAACTACTAATTAGTATAATCTACTAGTAGAGTAAGATAGATATCTAGAATAATAGTTATTCTAGTATAGCTAATATATAATAGTTATTTAGCTAAAAAAAATACTAAGTAGTTAAGAGCTATATTAGATTATCTAATAAAACTACTTAGGATTTTAAACTACTATAGAACTATAATCTCCGGCAGCCTAGAACCTTAAAGACATTACTATATTAAATCTCTCTCTTTATTACTCGTTTCCTCTTAGTAAACTATTATTATAGCTATATTCGATTACTTAGTACTCCTATATAATAATAATAACGTATCTCCGCCGCTGCTAAAATACCTACTCTTTTCGTTAATAATAATAACCTATAAAAGAGTAAGAAGAATAAGTTAGATAATAAGATATAAAAGACTATAATATTTAATTTATTTCTTATTCTACTACTTTTTTTATAATAATCTAATATTATTTATTTATTACTCTATTCTTAATTTACTAATAAATTTAGAATAACCGAGCTGCCCTAGCTAAGGCTAGATAATAAAAATCTACTTAAAAGCGTAAGGCTATAGTTAGCATTTCCGAGCTTAATAAGTCTAATACTATAATTAAGAAGCTTTTCCTAGTATTTAGTTAGAAGTCTTTTCTTACTAGTATATATAAAACCTAGAAAGAGCATTTTTATAAGCTTTATTCTATTAAAGAAGCTAACTTAGCCTTTTATAATTAGGTATTTAATAAGGCTTAAACTAAAAACAAGTTATTTAAATCTAATATACTTACTAATACTAAGATAAGTTTATTACTTATTTACTTAACTATTTATTTAATTATTTTATAGATTAATATACTAATAGCTAAATTATAATACTTAGGCTTATTTTTTTAATATAGTTAAGACCTATCCTAGCTTTAAAGCTACTTCTTTATCTTATAATAATATAAAGGATTAATTTAAGAGTATTTATATTAAGAAGGGATTTTTCGTTATCTAGAAGAATATAGCTCCTTACTTAGACTATTATAAGTTTATTAAGAATGAATTAGCTACCTACTTTTTTAAAAGTAAGGAATTATTTACTTATAATCTATTAAGTTAATTACTAATTAATCTTTAGATATTTACTTTAAACTAATAGCTAAGACTCGAGTATATTACTTAGCTATTATTGCTAACTCTTAAGTCACTACTTTAAAGGTTTAGCTAGCTACTAAGTATAATATCTTAGTAGTATTTTATAATATACTACTCATCTATAATAGCTTTAAGTATATTAGTTACTTCTAATTTATTAAGAAACTTAGGGTTAAGTAACTACTAAAGCGACATAAGTACTTATATATCTATATAATACTTAATATTAATATCTTTCTAAGTAAGAGATAGGTTAATATAAGCGGTACTACTTATATTAGTCTCTCTACTCTACTATCTTCTAAAAGAATTACTCCTTACCTAGCTATAGCTAATAAAGGCTTTAGTATTATTACTATTAGAGGATCTAGTAGAAGTTAGATAACCTCTTCTTACTTATTCTTTTCCTTCTTTTATGTCTTCTTTCTACGATTTTAGTGTTATAGAATACTAGAAGATACCTATTTACTAGATTTATACTAGATACTCTTTTTTTACTATTTATTATACTACTTAGTATACTACTTTACTTATATTTACTCTCTAGATAATTACTATAGAAATAGAGAGGATTCTATCTTTTAGAATTAATATTTTTATGATTATATAATATAAGATATACTTTATAAAAGATATAATTATAATATAAAGAGTTCTAAAAGATAGGAACTACTATCTAAATTATCTTAATTACTTAGAATTATATTACTAAAATCTATAATATAAATTAAGTTATTAAGTATACCTAGTAAAGTATAGATAAAATCGTTAAGTATACTCTTCTTACTAAAGCCTTAGATAATATAAAAGAATACTTAGAAGCCTTATATAGTTCTTAAGGAGCTATATAATATATAAAACTTTAATTTTATATATTACTTATATAGTAGGATACGTTTAGGTAGTAGTTAGTTAAGCTATAGCGTAGCTTATACTAGATATGATTTTTAGTAATATAGCTTAATTTTCTAGTTATATATAAAATCATTTATTATAATATAATATATAAGATAAATTAAATTATTTTTAGATATATCTTTATATTACTCTACTAGCTTTTATATTTTATAACTCTTATTAAATTTTATAAAGGTTATGTTTTAAGTTTAGGTATATCTTAAGGTTAGCTTAGTTACTATACTAAAATACGCTAGCCTTACACTATATCTTAAGAAATAGCTTATCTATAGTAACGCTTTAAACTAGACTTATAACCTCTATTAATAATAATACTACTATAATGCCTTCTCGCTTAGTACTTAGGCCTAGAATAGATAGATTAGATACTTCTAAACGTCTAATCGCGCCTCTAATAGCTTCTGTAGTCGCTAGGCTATCCTAGCCTATAGTAAAGCGCTCTTATATCGAGGAATCTTCTGCCTCTAATAAAGGGTTCTTATACTATAGTATAGATAATAACGATGATTTTAATGATTTTAATAATTTAAGAAGTTATATAGTATATTAGAAGCTTAATTAACTATATATTAGTATATATACTAAATTAAATAGAATCTTAATAAGTTATAAGCTTAAAAATTACTCTTCTAGTATAAGAGAGACACTGTTGCCGATAGCTTAGAAGCTTTATAACTTTATAAGTTAGCTTAGGTAGTTGATTATTAGACTTCTATAGTACTAGATTTTAACTAGGATATTCTAACTTAAAGTATTAAAGATCTAGAACTAGAAGATAAGCTAGATTCTAACCTTCTCTTAACAACTATATTACTAGTAATAATAGCTCTCTCTCTAGCTATTTCTATTACTATAGGCTCTTCTTCTATACCTATAATAGCTTCTATAGTTCCTAACTCTACTTAAAATATTAATAATTTAAAACTAATCTTTTAAACTTTACTTAGAAATAAGTCGAAGCCTTTACTTTTAGACTTTACTATATTTATAATTTTATAAGCTAAATCTACTAGCATTTCTCGGTTCTAATACGTATCCCTTTACTAAATTCTTTTATAGGTTAAGCACTCTCTTATTTCATTACTTTCTTAAACTATTAATACTTTAAAACGTTATTTAGAAGAGCAGATGCCTCTCTTAGAGCTTAAAAAGACTTCTATCTCTTTAAAAACTATGAAATTAGCTGCTCTAGCTACTCTAGCTACTCTAGCTACTCTAGCTACTCTAGCTACTTCAGCCTATTCAGCTGCTTCAGCTGCTTTAGCTACTCTAGAACTAGTTTCTAATAATAATATTACTACTACTAAAGGTATAACTGAAACAACTACTTAGCATAAGGATATATATCTTTATAACCTAGTTAAGCTCCTCTAAGCCTTTCTTTCTCCTCCTAAGATAAGAGATAAACTATACTCTAGAATAGGTATATTTATTAATAGCCTATCTTAAGAATAGTATTTATTATAATAGTATTCTTCTATACGTTCTACTAATAAGGAGTATACTATTTATCTAGATTCCTTATCTATTTTCCTCTTAGACTTTATTACTTATTATTATTATAAGTTCCTTTATATATATTATTCTCTAGATTCTTCTTACTTAGGTTAGATTCTAGGTATAGTAAAGGATTTTTATAGCTATTAAGACTATAGAGGCTTAGAAGGGTCTATTACTTTATAAGTATAGGCTTTTAAATTCGTAAAAGATCTTCTAAGACTTTAAAATAACTAGATCTAGCTTAAAGAGATTATTATTCTTAAGAACGATATTATATATCTACTTAAATCTAATATTATTAAGGAATTAGAGCTTAATATAGCTCTTATCTATAGATATTAGAGTTCTTATAACTCCTAGAACTAATATAGCCCTTACTAGAGTGCTAATTTTATATATTAAATCTAAGAATCTCTTAATAATAGAATAGGTAACTATTAATATAAACCTTTATAGTTATAGTATTCTATTCGAGTAGAACTAAAGCTTTGTTACTATAGCTAGTAACATTTTATTAATAATTTCTATTATTCTAAGTAGTAAAATAAAGTAATTCTTATAGTACTACTTCTTTACTTCTCTAATAGCTTTAGCCTTTATTATAATATATTCTGATTACTTATAGACATTTACTTATTTATTACTAGCTTTATAAATAAGGAACGAAATCGCCGAGTTAATATACTACTATTAACTCTTAGACTCTATAGTTCTAGCCTTAAGAAAGTATATAAAGCTCTTAGTATTATATTTCAAGCTTTAGATAAGAGTATTAAGCTTAATATTAACAGAGTCTCTACCTTTGTTTACTTCTTTATTCTTAACTTTACTATTAATATAAAGAGAGCTAATAAAAATGCTAGGATTTATAGTCTTATAAGTAATATTAGCTATAGACTATATAAAATCTACGTATCTAATCATTATAAGTTTAATTTTAATATTATTTTATATAAGAGATATTACTATAAAATTCAAAGATAGTATATATATCTAGATAAGTTATATACTAAAGATACTTAGAATAAATATAAGGTAAAGACAGGTATATAAATTTATTCTTTTATTATTACTTACTAGATTATTAAGTCTTTAGAATCCTTAAGTTACTAGAATATCTAGAATATCTAGAATATCTAGATTCTAGATTCTAGATTCTAGATTCTAGAATGTCTAGCTTATTTACTAAGAATATAACTAACTAATTTATTTATAGGCTTATTATATAAACCTCTAACCTATTATCTATTACTAGCTATAGACTATATACTCTTAAACTCTCTTAATCCCTCTTATATAGAGTATAATAGATTAAATAAATTATCTTATTTTATATTAAAAGACTCGATTCTTACTACTTAGGGCTTTTTAATTTATATTAAAGTATTAAGAAAGCTTTCTTTTCTACCTAAATAGTAATCTTTACTCTTACTAGCTTATAATATTAGCTCTTGTTCCTTCTAATAATATACTTAATAGTTAATTATTATACTAATCCTACTATAGCTTTTTCTCTAGGATTGATATATTAAGCTTTTTTTTAAAAAGAGTCTTAATAGAGTATTTAAAGATTATCTTAATATTAACTCTTCTAGTTTTTATATTAACTAGATTATATTAACCTTTACTACTCTAGTAAAATCGAGTATATTAGTACTTTTAGAGTCGCTTTCTACCTAGGATCGCCTTACTTTTAAGTTAAATATACTAGGTTCTTAACTACTTTTTTAATAGTTATATAAATACTATACTTAATCTTCTAAAATAAATCTATAAGCTACTTATAATTAATTAGTATAAGGTACTCTAGTAATATCTCTTAGATCTATACTAATTCTAGTAAATAAACTTATAGAAGCTCTAGAACAGCTAAATAATATTCCTAGATATACTAGAGTAGAGTAATTAAAAACTATATAAGATAAGAGTATAAGACGAGATTAAGTACGCTTAAACGTTTATATAAGGGTTTATTATAATTTAATAATATAGAAATTTAGTATTCCTTCTATTAATACTATTTAGACTAGAGAATTTATATATAAGTAAGTTATTTATTATTTTATATATATAATTAAATTCTAATAAATATATAAGGATTTTAAGGCTAAGATCTATAATACTAACTATATTAATCTAGAATAAGACTTACTTTTAAAGTATAATTTTAAGCTTATAACTCGTTTACTTATCCTTAGAGCTTTTAAGTACTTAGAGCTAAGTTTAAGTAAGTAGTTTAAGCGTTTATATACTTTATTATTAGATGTTTTTGCCTCCTTACTACTAAAGTTAGAGTAAGAAATATATATATTCTTTTTTCTCTTATAGAATATACTAATTAAATAGAGTTAATAATATAGAAGACAACGATGAAGTCTTAGAGAAAGGTATTATTACTAATCTAAACTACTAAAAGCTAGTAGTTATTAGTAGAATTACTAGAAAATATTATAGAATAGTATTAGACTTGCTAATTTGCTTAGATAAAGTAGATTCTACCTTTAGTAATATAATTAAAAATATATATACTATTGATTATAGCTGGCTAAATATTATATCTTTAGGATCTTAGTTACTTTACTAGTATAAGAAATTAGCTTTTAATTTTAAGTAAGTATATCCTTCTTTCTATAGCTATGTTTTACTTTTTATTCTAGGGATTTTAGTTACTATAAGAGTCGAATTTTTACTAAGTCTCTAGCCTTTTAGGCTCTGGTCGCTTATCTACCTCTAAGCCTAGCCTAATTTTAATAAGCTATATTATAATAATATAATAGTTTTATAATTCTAAAGTTAAATAGAAGTAATATACTTACTCTATTCTATATTTATATATAATAAAATCTTGTTTTTATATTATAGTTATATACGTTATTAGAGTGTACTTTATATTAGTGCCGGGTTTAGAGTACGGCTAGACAGGACCTTAGAACTTAGTAAAAATCGACGGGAATTTTTACTATAGACGAGACTATAACACTATAATATAATAGGCTTACTAACTTTTATATAGTAAAAAACGCTATGTTTTCTATTATAGGGATTTTATTTACTACTATAATAGTTTTATAGGTCGTATTAATAATATTTATAGTACTAAGATCTATTCTACTATACTAACCTAGGTTTTTGTTAAAGTAACTCTAGTTAAGCCTACTAATATAGACGATACTATACTTAAAGTACTAGTATATAAGCTCTCTGACTCCTATAATATTATTAGTTTACTATCTCTTAGAATGTAAAATAAGATACTTTACCTTATTCCTTTTTGCTAAGACGTAGTAAACTAGTAACTCTTTATAAGTAATACTAACCTTCTTAAAATCTAGGGTGGCGATAAATTAATATATATTAATTAGGACATTTACTAGATATGAATAGCCTTAATTAATTACTAGAGTATAGGAAAGCTAGAAAGCTAAAAGCTAGAAAGCTAGAAAGTAGAAAGCCTAGACGGGAAAATAGAGAGTAGGGATCTAGCTAATTAAATCTTCTCTAACCATTAGTTCTTACTAATCGTTAGTATATAGTCTACTATAAATATACTAAGAGCTATTATTTTTAATATAATAGTTAAGTTATTAATTACTATAATACTACTATTAAAATAATATAACTATAACGTTTAAAAATTACTATTTAAATTATTATACTATTATATCTAATATAGCTACTAATAAATAAGCTGTAGTTAAGTCCTTTTAATAGTTTCTTAAGTTATTAGTTATTTTTAATATAATAGTTATATAGGTTTACTATAACAATTTAACTACTGCCTATACGTGGTTAATAAGAATTGACTATACTATATTTCAGACTATAAAACAACCGTAATATAACGGTTAGTCAGAAGGGGGTTTGACGCTAAGGTAGGTCGGTACTCCGACGCCTATAGGGTCTAGTACTAATTAGGCATAGTGTAGGTGTGGAGGCGTCGTTGTCCACCGGGGACCCAAATAAGCGTACCCGAGCGATTACTTGCTAAGGAACTGGAATGCTTCATGAGTTTCGGTGTCTAAGTATAAAATCCAACGAAATGATGGAAAGCGATAGACATTGAGCCTATACCTTTCAGGCGTTTTCATAGCATAGTAGGTATAAGTAAAAGTTGCCCTGAATAACGGCTTATTAAGAACAAGATACCAAGTCTGGCGCGTTTCTTTTGTGAAACCAAAAATAAAGACCGGAATTCTCACAGAATTTCAAGTAAGAAATCCAATGCCATTTATGTTACAACACAATACCAACCTTCACTCGAAGACTTGAACTCAAATTTCACGTGCTAACAACCCCCGAAAAGCTGCTCTCACAAAATAATTTTTGATGTCTCATTCAACTACACAACACAACACAACCCCCATCTCGTTCCATATATATAAACTCTCACAAAAAGTGATATCCACAAGAAGCGAATCGCATAAACAAAATCCAACAACCCATACCTTCCTCGCTTATCCTCCCTGCTCAGTTAACCCTCGAAACCCCTCTTCTTCCTCCACCAACTCTTTAGTTGTCATCGGTAGCCGAGGTAGGAACCGCCGTAGGTCTAGTTCTGGTGCTGAAAGAAGGTCTTCCAGTGAAAGTTGCAGTTGGTTTAGGAGGGAACGGGAAGGTACCGGTAAAAGTATTAGTGAAACTTGGGAATGTGCCGGTAAAAGAGCCTGTTGGACGTGGTGGAAGGCCGGTGAAACTTGGAAAGGTACCAGTAAAGCTAGGGAAGGTCCCGGTAAAGCTAGGGAAGGTACCAGTAAAGCTAGGGAAGGTACCAGTAAAGCTGGGGAGCCCTGTTGGGAACTGACGTGCTGCAACTTGTCCGTCATCCTCTGAGTCCTCTGGATCTTCTGGATCTTCTGGATCTTCTGGCTCCTCGGGCTCGCCGCTTTGGGTTGGGACTGGGGGCCAGGAGAAAGATGGTCTAACAGTCGTCGGGCGGATTGTTGGGACGCCTGTGGGGCGGGTGAAGGAGAAGGATCCAGTTGGCTTGCCGGTTGGACGAGTGAAGCTGAAAGATCCAGTTGGCTTGCCGGTTGGACGAGTGAAGCTGAAAGACCCAGTCGGTTTTGGGATGATCACGGTAGGGGCAGTGGGTTTTGGGGTGTGAGTTCCACTCGGTCGAGTGAAAGATGGAATGGGAAGTGACAAAGAGGTAGGAAGCTGGACAACCGGCGCGGAGTCTACAAGGCCACTTGAAAGTTCGGTTAGCTAAAGCATTTGACCATTCATGTTGAAGAACTTACTTGGCCGAGAGAAGAGCGGCAATGAGGAATGCTTTGAATCCCATTTTGAAAGTTTTCTTTGGTCTAGAATGCTGATATCAAGTTCAAGCTCGTCTTTGTACTTTGCTCTGTTTTCAAAAAGAATTATTGATGAGCAAGACTCAAGATTTATATAGCTTTCAAGAGGCTTTCCCCTGCCAAGCTAAGATTGCAGATGTAAACATTTAAACGGTCCGACGGGAGTCGTAATCGGTGGAGAATTATCCCCGTTGAAAAATGGACATGGAAACGGAAGGTGGTGACGTTTTTTCGGTCTTGGATGAATAGTAACTAGGAAACTCGAAGAAAAAAGACTCCCCGCCCCGGTCTAGAGCAGATCTTCAGCAAACGTGAGAAATGCTGCATGGTATCAGGAGCTTAATCGCAGGCAATATCTCATCCGAGCCAGAAACACGATTAATAAACTCTATCATATTGTAGAATTGCGAAACGATGGGAAGGCTTAATCCCAAGTGGCTGCTCATCTTTTAACCAAATTGCTGTGATCTACCGGCAGTGGAAAAACATTAAGCGCTGGTTGTGAATCCATAGTGCAGGTTCACAAAAACAAGAGTTTCCAGCGACATGGGAAACTGCATATCCTCTTACTTTGCACCAATTGGAATATCGCTCTCTTGAGGCTGAAGAGAAAGGCGTCAGTGTTGACCTTGTCAACGGCAGATCAAAAGAAACTCGCCACGCTAAAAAATGATCTGCCAAAATGCATCTCGGTTGTTGCTAGCCTTGACGCATGGCGCAATAAGGGGGTTGATTGCGGATATGTCAATTATATCACGTGATATGCCATTCCCCATTTCCCTTCAACAGCTTAAGCAAGTGCGGGGACCCCGGATCGCCAGCATGGCAGAAAACATCCTTGCTCCTTCTTGAGATTGCTCCCCAAATCCTGTGTTCAAGAAATGAAACGTGGGTAGGAGACAGGAGTGCATATGGAGAATTATCCTAAATATTTAACCACTTAGCCGATGACGCCTAGATTGTGAAAGAACTATTGTGCGCTCATGTAAGTATAGGCAACTGGAAATCGAAAATGAAGGAATCCGATGAGGTCGAAAAGAGATTTTATTGCGTGATGCAAAAGGCAAGTTAACATCTTTATCTTGTGATGAGATATGTTGTAAGAGGGGTACTAGGCTCTACCGACAGTGTATCAAGCCAGCTAATACCCGAAAGGGAACAACAGAACCTCATCCGTTGATTCGTAACTCTGGATACCAATCTTGATTGGAGCAAATACGATTGAGGAGAAACAAAATACCATGTAGTTCAAGCTCCGTTAATCCTTGAACTCAACTGAATTCAAGGCTCGACTTCCCCTGACCCCTCCCCCCTAATTTCACCGAGGCTTTCTTTTGACAGCAAGTTCAACCCCACCACCGCCAAAAACCCAATGCCATGTGCCATCAGCCCCGCCAAGTCTCGATACCCAACTTTTAGAACGCCTTTCATGCAGGCCGGAGTTTCCCACCGGGTGGACGCCCAGACTTGGCTGAAAGGGATAGGGACATCATAAAATTGTGTCAGGAAAATATAAATTGGGGGCCACGCGTTCATGTGTTCACTTGAGACGAAATTGTTCACCGCATATACGCCATAATTCAACAACATGGAGATATCCGCTGAGGCTCGTCGGTTGATAGTACCGTAAGGTATGGTGACTCCAACACGATAGCGGACGTTGATGACCGAGTAATATAACAAAGAAAGACGATGACCAGGATGTTGCTATTTCTGTGTATGTTTTTGCGGAGTAATATCCAAGCTATCAAGACTGCAGAAGTTCTCGATTGACCCACTCGCTCGAGGGGATCAACTTGAGGGGAGCGTTGCTACTCTCAATATCGAACAAAAACCAGCTCTGGTGATTCCAGGACAATGAAGAATATTGTCCGAGGGCGTTGGGGAATGAGAAGTTCGAGTTTCCCAAACTTTTGACCCTTCGCCAACATTCCCTTTATTGTCCTAGGCATATCCGTACAATTGCAGGAAATGTAGGTGTACGTGGAGGAGGTACCGAAGCTCTTACAGAATCGCAGTCGCACCCCCAGAGATCTCGTTCTTCTCAATCGCCACAACTTCATTGTCCGGATCTATGGTATGCCTCTTCCGAAACCGAAAGTAAATCGAGATTGTTTTCATCCCAACGCCCACGCAATGCCTCTATACAAACCCATGCTCATCCCAGTTTTTCCCACGTCATACAAGGTGACCTGGTTGTAGCAATTCATCCACTCAAATAAAAAACAATATACCCAAACAACTGTGCCATGGGGAGGCTATCGGTCGCCACCATGTCGGCCACACGATTCCCAAAGATTCTTTCTTCCAGTCGTGTAGCCCAGGCCATTGTCGGTTTAACCTCTGGGGTTTTGCCCCTCAGTGTAATTTCAACCGCCACTTTCATCACCTGCAAGGTTGCTGTAGCTATACTCATCCCCATCTTCAACTTCCGTGAGTCGCAAGGCCTGGTCAACATTGGCGACAAAGTGACTCTTGCCCCCGGCGATCTCAAGAATACCACTTCTTTCAAACAGCTCGTAAATGGGGCTTCCCTCTGCTGGGATCCTTGAAAAGAACACCCTAACCCCACGGTCTCGATACCCACGTACGATTTCCTCCAGCACTTGTGTACCACTGCCATCCAGCCCTGTGACCCCGTGAATATCAAAAATAATATTCTTGTTATGTTCCGGTGATCTTACTCGAGGCAATGCAGGATGTGCACTTGTCGTACCATAAAGTTCAAGTCTACGCAATCGATTTTTCAGGTCTCCAGTATTGGCAAATGTCAACGGCTCGGGAATCTTGACAATTAAACAACCTTCGATGAATTCAAGTTTATCCGGATTGTCCTCTGCATTCTCGAATCGATTGGTTCCTGGGATTCTTCCCAAAATTTGGATTCGTGGCCGGGTACTATGTTTGATGACGGAAAGAAGAGATAGTCCAACACCAATCGCTATGCCCAGCGTAAGTGAGTAAAATATCGTAGCGGCGAAAATTATTGTCATCAGTGCTAGTTCGGAGAACCCTCTTATTTTAATGAAGAACATAATGTCATGGGGTGCCTCTTCGATGAGCGACCAAGCAACCACTGTAATCATCGAAGACAAAACTGCTTTCTAGACATTGTTAACATTTGCCAGCACAACAGGGTCGATTCAACTTACTGGAAGATAATAAAATGCCGGCAAAAGGTACAAAACGCATACGATAGTAATCATGCTTAGAAAGATACTACTCATGGGCGTTTTGCCTCCAGTGCTGGCGTTGACTTTACTCCTTCCGTAGCCGCCAAAGGCGGGCAGAGCACCGAAACATCCACCAACCAGATTCGCGACACCAAGGGCAACTAGCTCTCGATTTGGGCTCAAAGCAATTCCTTGAATATCATTCTTCCCCTCTCCCCCTCCAAGACTCTTGGCAGCAACTGACGATTCAAAAAACCCCAGTAAGGCTATGAGAAATGAGGTTCCCATAGCTTCGCGGACATGATTCATGTGTCCAATCTGAAAGGGCCAGTGGAAGGGAAATGGGTTCCCCGACTTTGACTTGACTTCACCCAGAATTTCAAGGCCATACTGGTCCCATCGAAGCTGCCAAGTCAAAATGGCCGATATCACAACGACACAGAAACGATCAGGGATATACGCAACGGAAGGGTAACGTGGTTGAAGCCGTTTCTTTGACTCTCTGCAGACAAGTCAGTATTTTAGTATTCAATCAAAAATATTACTCACCTGAAAACCATGATAATGAGGAAACTGATTCCAGCCACTGCAACGGTTATTCCCGATGCCTTGTGTGCGTTCGATACCAGGAACCTAATTTTATCAACGCTGCTACCGTGCGCAACTCCTCCGACTTCGTCTGCAAGCTGTGCAAGTCCCAATTCGGGGATCAACTGGTCCACTATAATAACGAAACCAATAGCTGAGATAAAGCCTCTTAAGAATGGCCTGCTCAGAACGCTATCCAGAAATCCCAATCTTGTAAGACCAGCAATTAAAATTACTGCTCCAGCCATCCCAGTCACTATGCCAGCTACTCGGGCATGCATTATGTCGTCGTTTTCCGGGGTTTGACTCTCGTCTATACTGGATCTGACCACACTACCAACCAACAGACTTCCAGCTGCTTCTGGTCCTACTACCATCTGCGGACAGCTTCCCAGTATTGCATATATAAGCGGGTTGAAAACGAAAGAATAGAGACCATTGATGGGCGGGACATGGGCGAGGTTCGAGGCGTACGAGAGAGCCATAGGGAGGTAGAAGGAAGCCATTGTTAATGCCGCTATCAGATCGCCTTGGAAATGTGCCCATCTATATTGTTGAATCCATGCAAAAAAGGGAATATAATAGGTAAAGTACCTGAATGGGCACAACCTATCAGCGATCGGGATCTAAAAGCAAGGGAATCATTTTCAGGACATACATTGTAGTTGTATTTTTGACACCATGTCGTTCTGCCAGGTATTGAGTGGTACTCATTTTCTTCTTGCCAGCACCAGTCCCATTCTTCATGCCTATTCCTTCAAGCAGGGTCCCAAATATGCTGCTGCTGCTCCCCCCAGATGTTTCTCGGCCGTCTCTTGGTGGAGAGCCACCGAAGCCAAAATCATTGCTGCTTCGTATACTGCCCGTCCTGCTTTCCAGTCGAGGGCTGAAGGTGCCGTGATCACACGGTCCTGCGTGTGCCGTATGGGTCGCGAATTCGAAAGGCTTCCTCAATAATGAAGTTGTTTCTCCTGCCATTCTCCCTCCCAACCCCGTGAACCCATATGTCCGCCCATCTATCGCGTCGTCGTCGGCAGCGGGGTCTGTATCCAAGTGCGTTGGGTATGTATTCGGAGAAGGGTTCAAGCTGGCTGCATCGGTGCGAGTTCCCGAGACACCTGCATCTCTGAGGCTTTCTGGTGACTGGGAGAGGGTATGTGCTTCTCGCAGTCCGCTTGGGTTGGCAGGAGCATGTTGCTGAGCAGCTTGGTTGATCGAAGGGGTTCGATTCGAGTCGGAGGAGGCAGACATGATGAAAGGGTAGGTAGGAATCTATGGGCGAGAGTAATGCATATAGGCCAAAACCCCGATGGCCTGTCTGGAGGTTCGAAGGTTGTCTTGTTCGTCGGAATGGAAAAATTAAATAATGGACTGGGGATGCTAGGGGTGTATGTGTAGTAAGGTGGGATACCCTGTCAAGACGCTCCATGAAGCTATTTCCAATCAAGGTCCAAGCCGAGGTCTCAAATATCGTGATCAGTCATGTTTTCGTCGCAAACCTCCATGAGGAGTGAGACTTCTCGATGCGCCGCAGTCTCTATTACCTCCGCGCGTATTTGTATCAATCAACTCAACGAACTCAGGGGTACAACATCTGCCCAGGCATGTCGTGGAACTCTTATACAAACACTCTTCACCGGTACTTGAAAGGTCCAAGATGAATGGATAGCGGCATCTGTTATCGTTGGCCAGTCTCGCGGTGGACATAGATAAATAAATAACCTCACTTGCCAATCCAGTTAAACCACTTTGGAACTTTCCAAAACATATGGGTTAGTTGCTCCAAGTCCTAGGGTAATTTGCTTGAATACCCTGGAAAACTGGAAGAACAAAGGTTGGGGAGGTAAGGGAAGGTACGAACTTGTTTACGAGCCAGTCAGAGGCGCCGTATTACATGTTACACTTAGTGCGGGGGTTAAGATTCAACTCCAGTTACACTTGGGTAACACCGTTATCAAGAAATTTATGATACTCAACGTGGTATACGGAGTCCCGGTAGGTCTATGCTCTTCTGCTTCTTTTCGACGAGTTTTCGTCATTAACATGAAAAAAACCTCACTTCATGCTTAGGAACCCTAAATGTTACAAAGACAAGATTTCATAAAACAACTTGAGATTCTCTGAGAATTGACTAATTATGTTTCAAATTCCGCTCCAAAGTCGATGGAGTCACTTCGGTTGATTGATCCTTTTTGAATAATACTATCTAGTAGACTTTTTTCTCAAGGAATTCTAATTGGAAATGATACATCTTCTTTCAAACTATTACTTGAGAATATCTAGAACTTCATTTAAGAGCATTAGAGGCGAAATTCTAGAGAGTTGCATACTTCAATACTTCTTTTAAGTAACCGACTAATTGGTAAAACTAATATTCAATGCTTTATTCACCAATTATATAATTAACACGCGCTATAATAAACTTCTATAGTTTATTCAAATAACTTAAATCTTCATAAAAAATGAATGCTACTCGGATAAGCCATAAAATAGTCGAGACTTTGTTTAGTTAACTTAATTAATCTAAATACTCTCGAACTAACAGTTCAAGTTACTAGACTCACTACCTAATTCTATGAAGTAGTAACATAATTGGCCAATTCCACAATTAGTGAATAAAGCATACCCGCTCCGAAAATTATTTAGCTTTTGATTCAAATGAGACTTTTCCCTAAGTTGTCTATCTTTCGCTGAATGAATAGAGATTTTCCGCCATCTTGAAGGATTTCCCGGCTTGACATAAGTGAGATTGGGGCCTGAAAGTCTTCTTTTGTGCCAAAGACCTTGGGAGAAAGGGGCTTGTTCCAACGTGTTCAGCGAGTTCTTGTTTGGGGAGATTTCCTTTGAAAGTATGTATTTAAAGTTGAATTAGAGTCGTAGTGTTCATACCAAGTCACTGATATATTAAACGAGATACCTAAATAATGGCTCGAGGATCTGATGCTATTAACTGACTAAGTCACCAGAAAAGCGAGGTTTGTGGTACAACATCCACAGCATACATAGAGGCTAGAATCAGTTTTGAAAAGCACTGTAGCCCTTCATGGGGTAACAGAATTCATGCTAGGCACAACAAGTGTTAGCCAAATAAGGCATAGTTATATAGTTTGCGAACCAAAATCTGGAAGTTAAAGATAACTAGTTCTATTTTCCAATTCTTATTATCACAGGAACAGCCACAACCAATCATTTACGAAAAGCAGTTTCTTTAACTCAAGCCCAGGAACTAAACTAACTTCCGTTACCACTAGTAGATACGTTGGAAGCCAATTCCAAGTACAACTCTCTGGTGGTCTCTCTGGCGGTATTTCTGGTGGTAAATCTAAGCTTAACTTCTCCTTTTTGCAACTCATCTCGAGGTCCCTCGCTTTGTCAAGTACACCCTCAGCAAGATTTGTCGCCTCCACGTTCTATTGTGGTCTAACTTGCTAAAAATAAACTGGAAGACTGTTACTCGCCAGACTCCTCATCAAAATCAAGCTTTTTTTAAAGGCATCCTTATTTTGCACCTCTTGTTCAACCATCATCCAATCATTACTTGCCCAACGAAGAATTCCATACGGACTCGTCATACTATTCACTGCGTACCATGAGTCTATTTTGATGCTCATTTTTTTCCATTTGCGAATATCATTCCTGAAAAGGTTGGTCCAGAAGATGTCCAGGAATCGAAGGCAGTGAGTTCTAGCGACTACTTCAGCACGCCCCTTGTTGTAGACCTCTTGTTGAAGCAGCTCGGGTTTGTGGGATGATTGTAACCCTAGTAAATCCCCATGGATGAGCGGGCCTCTTTGAGGTTGTTCACAAGATAGACTCCGTGAACTCCAACGATGAGATTTCGGTTGTGGTTCTGCTCACATTCTCCATCCACGCAAAATCCCTGGCCGTCACCATATGTAAAACCTCGAAACCACATCTTACTTCCAGTTCTTCCCTGTTTTTTGGACAAGATTTTTCATCATGGTCATCTTCTGGTTTGCTCTTCAGTATCTGTAAGATATTGTTGGAACTTATGCTTATAGAACTTTGAGCTTCGAGAAAAATAGGTGGTCTCGAGAAAGCTTTTGAAAAGTCTTCAAATCCGTGGCACTATTACCCTCTTTCAGGTTCAATTTTCAGCTCCTTCAGGGTAAACTGACTTAGAGGGTTTGAATAGTAAAGTCTAGACAAAAATAGGTAATGCATGATAGATTCCGAGTTAAGAGTTCAACGAGCCCATGTTGCAAGTATTTATACAAAAATGTATAAGCGAACGAGATATCGAACTTGTAACCCGCAAACAATGTGAACTGCTGATTGTGTCACAGTACCAGGTAGAACTGACTAGCTAGCTAGAAGTTCTAAGAAGGTTTGAAGCAGTGACGTCTTCGAGCGGATGACCAGTGATCATCAATGGAAATTTGCCTTTCGCCTTTAGTTAGGTGAGAAGCAGATTCTTCCTTGTTATCCCACTTGCTATCTTACATCTGTTTGTCTAGCTAAAACATCTGATAATTCTCAGAAGAAAAGAAGGTCGTGTTGAAGTGTTGGCTCGAGTTTCTTCCGGAAACTGAATTGGTTGCATGAAGCCTCGTCCAATCTAACCTGTAAAACCTTGCCACTAGTAGCACTGAAGCCACATTATTATCTCAAGAATTTCGAATAATTTAATCAAAAAAAAAAAAAGAAACTGGCGGGAAAGAAGAAATGTTCGATTTCTTTAAGTGTTTTAGTAAGCTTTAAGATTAAATAAAAGCATTCTAAGTCTCTTGAACAAGGAAATTACTTGAACGTAGTTCCCAAGAAACCAAGAAAAAGAAGGTTTCATTGCTCTTTATTGTTTCAGTAAGTTATATTTTTTATATTTTTTATTCCACGCTTCTCGTAGAATGGAAGAAGTTGGGACGAACGATTGCTGTAACACTTGAAAATCACTAACATTATAAGATATACTTTAAGTTTGAAGTAATTAATTTGTATTATTTAGAAACTTCATTCTATGTATGATGGTTCTTTACTCCTTAATTACATCGCATGCCCAATCTCAACTAAATCTCTCCGCAATTGAATTCATGTAATAAAAAGAGACCTGGGAAACATGGGAAATTGGCCATCTCATGTTTTCTCGTGCGTCTTGAGCTTTCGTGCCGTAGGATGAATACTAATGGATATACGTAGAAAGGCGACTAAAACTTGCAAGTTGCACCTGGACACATGCCTCAACTTTCACTTCCTCTGAGTTCCTCCTGCCTACCTGGCGACTCTTGGTCGGCGAAAAGGGCTGTATAATGCCTATTTGGTGGCTTTGGTCCTCATGTAGGCGCTGTAAAGCAGCATCCAAATGGTATCAATGCCAGCAGAATGCCCCGACTTCTGCTCTGTCCAAATTTGAATGATGGGAAGTGCGTACATAGAGAATCGTCATATTTGGGAGAGGCTTCGGGGGAAAGATACATGCTTTACAGCCAACAGCCTGGATCACGGCCGCCCTTAGCTCAAATCCCGCGCAAGCTAGCGAAGCGTTTTGAGATCTTTGACGAGAACTTTTCTTGACAATTCTTTGATCTTCAGCATCGACAACGAAACCATGCAAGGAAACTTTCATCCCCAACGACGACCCCCCAATGGCGTAGCAAGATTTCAACGAGGCGTGTGAGAGACTGCCCGCAACTCGGTCGATCTTTACGCATCCAGACACGAGAGAAAACGAAGAGGGTGGTGATGAAGCTGGGTCAAGAGATTCCAGCCTCATCATCGCCTTGCCTAATCCTGGCCAAGAAGCCGTTGCAACGAACACTTCTTCTGGTGTCCGTGATCATTTGTCAAACCAGTCGGCGGCTACATCAAGTATGCTCCCTTCTCGTTTGCCAAATGCCGTTCCAAGAATGCAAGGCTTTGCAGGAATTACACCTTAGGCCTCGAGAAACGAGAGTGAGCGTAGGATTCGAACCGATAGTGCAGTGAGCACGCTAGCGAATCCTAATGCATTTCTACCCGAGCAACAATCCCAGCGAGAGAGAGAGGAAGAGGAGGTAGGGCACCCGGATCTAGAAGAGCTCATCAAGGCAACACATCTCTGGATAGATTTCATACCTTTAGTCGGCGATTCCATCGTATAGCATAAACCGCGTAGCTCATGCTGGTATGGACGGAGAACCCTCTCGGTAAGACAATAACCGGCCCCGCCAAGGAAGTTCTCACCGTGCTTCTTCAATAGGATGCCGAAGAAGCCGGGGCTTTGAAGGCGGTCGGCCTAGAAATACCCGTCAACGGAGTTCAGGAAGACGCTGGAGACATTACTTCGTCCCGGGTCTTTTAAACGTTATCCAAATGGGGCAATTGCCATATTTCCGATGATTTATGCTACGCACCGAAAATGCCCTGCAAATTCTATAAAGTGGCCCCCTTGTTTAACGTTTGAAAGGCGTGGGACGAAAGAGATTTGGGATACCATCATCGTCCTTTCGAACGGGACCGAAGTTGAGGTCTTCGCCGGGGAGGGGTGTAATAAAGAACTGGTACTATTGTAATTAGTTAGGTCAGATTCTCAAAGAACATTTGCCTGCCTCCAATTTATTAACTTCATGCGTTTGTGATCGAACGACGGAGTTCCCAAGTTGATAGCAGCGGGTATGTCCATGTCAACAAGCCTACATGAGATATCAGCACAGAACTAAAATCCAGAAGAAGTATTATCCTCAAGAAGCATAATAACGATTTGGCCCTTCACGCCGGGCTGATAACCTGGCAAAACGTTTCAACGACTCCTTCCCAAGAGCAGCAGAACCCCGACTTCACCCCCAAAATAACAACTGGCAATGTAGAAGTATCCACGTGTATGAGTACACTTTTGGCAGGGCAGGATCTATCTGTTCCAACTCTCCGGTTTTCTCTCCGAGCTTACGGAGACTTTTTCGTATAAAACCCAGAGCTATGCAGAACGAGTTACTCGGGGGATCCGTTCTCACGAGAATGCGGTGTTTTCCGGTGGCAGTGGTTCGATCAAGATGGGGTTTGCCAAGGGGACGAGTCTACTAAGTACACCACAATAGATTGAAATCAATGGTGAGAGTCATGTGACATATCCTTTCGCCATGATTTAGACTCGAATAGCAGCCACATTTATCCCTGGCTGGGAAACACCTACATTTTGGTATTTACAAGTCACCAGGGGCTGTACACGTTCGTGAGAACATGCTTTGTGCTTGCCAACACCCGAACACAGAAAACAAATTCATAAAAGGATTCATGATAGGTAGAATGAATGCGAAGAATTCATTAATATAGGTGGGACTTTATTTCCCAAGCATATTCTCACGAACGAGTACATCCCCTGGAGTCCCTTCACAATCACAAGATGGGTTTTCACCGGGAAAGTTGGGAAGTTTATAGAGTGGACAGACATATTTCTTCTTCTCAAGCTCTTCTCGTCTTCTTCCCCATGCTCTAGTTCGTGCCTAGTTCTTCCACTTGTCCTCTTCGTTTTCTCCGGCTCGAATGCCAACCCTGCTCTTTGGACCTTTCTAGCCCTTCAGTCTAGAACCATATTTCTTGACAACCCTCCCCAGTAGTTCCTCCTTCGCTCTTCGGGCGTGGCGGTTGGAGCTCCGAGCAATCCTCAAAATCCGGTTCCTGAATGTCTCCGGCAGCTGTCTAGTGACCCTGATTCATACCCGAGTTTTCCGAAATCCCGTCAAAGTATCCGAAGGGTCGAGCTCTGATGCTTGCAACCTCTCGTCATTTGATTTTTTGCGTTCTTGTTGCTCGATGCTTGTGCTTGGTGCTTGGTATTTGGTATCTCGTCATCGTTTGTTTCTTGCTGTATGGTCCCTTCACCGTCTTTTCGATCTTTTTCCTCCGTCTTTCTTCCCTGGCCTCGATTTCTTCTGTTGTGCTGAGAGCATTACTTCCTCGTAATATGGGTAGCCAACTCGTATTTGCCTGGGGGCTGTTGGCGAAGTAGGTGAGGTTGGTGAGGTTGGTGACGATGTGGAATTTGTAGAATTTGTAGAATTTGTTCTCGAGGAGTGGGAGGAGTGGGAGGATTTTGGTCGGGCATGGTGAGAGCGACGATGCAATGAGGAGGATGAGGCACCCATTTTGTTTTATACTGATCGCGGATATTCGGAAAAGTCGATATTCGATATATTCGATATTCGATGATTGAGATGAGTTTGATAAATCAAATGTGATGTGAGCCAAGATGCACAATCAGGGGAAACAAAACTTATATAAATTTCCTCTGGCAGATACTTTCATTCGATAATTCCTTCTGTTCCAAAAGACAAAGACGAGACAATTCGGGTTGGGGCGGTCATCCAACCTTAATATCCTCACTCCATCAATCACGGGATTCCGTTTCAAGCTTCCTACCGGAAAGTACGTCAAAAAAGTCAATTATCAACGTGGTGCTTATCCGTCGTCCGGGGTTTCAAGGACTCCACGAGACGATCCATACGATCCCATTGGCACTTGACCGATCTTACAGGGAGGGAACCTTTCACGTACTTAAAACGGTACAGTACAGTATTCGCTTGCCGTATTCCGTATTTCGTCGCGGCATTTGAGTAATGGCCATTCCTCCGACCGACTTGGCACCATTCCATTGACTAGTGATTGGCTAGTCTTTGCTTGGTTCGGAGAGATTTTCAGAGTAACGAATGCGGAGGCGGATTACTAGTACGGGCACACGTCATGTGCTATTTCCAATGATGCGGTGCGATTTTTGGCCGACTCTGAGGATTTTCTTTGAGTTATTATTTCTTTCATTCTTTCATTCTTTCTTTCTGAGATAACGGGGCGTGAGGATGATTATCGTGGCATCCGAAAAATCGGCATCTATGCCAACGTGAAGGAGGGGGGTTTACACGTGGTTTTACAATCTTCCCTTTCTACCTAGAAAACTGGAGTCTTACCGGCAGGCTGTCTTGTCCGCGTATTCACAGCCTCAAAAAAGCTTAAGGCAATTTAGAAGGCTCTTCGAAGGGTTGCGAGAACTCTAAAATAAACGCCTCGCCGCCAAGATAATACGCACTAGCCAATGCCAATGCCATTTGTTTCCCCCGTTTTCTTGCGCTATTCTACTTCTACTAGCAAGTTCACTCAGGTCCCGATAATGTACCTACGTAGCCCCTTGAGCCACCACACATCTTCGTCAGCTGCAATTTTCCTTCAATCCTTTGACGACAATTCATTTACAGCGCATCATTCCTCCTTTCTACCGCCACAGCGAGTCGCACGTTTACCGGAGACTAGCTGATGAGCATACGAATGAGGGGAAGAGGTCAAGATCTTCATGATTCATGATCAAAGATGAAACTCGGAACGTCATGAGAAACATCTTTATGCGGGGTCTGGGGTTGCCGAACAGTGCTCTAGTCCCGGATCAGCCCTACGCTGCGACGATCTTGGCGTAAGTTGGGTTTGAGAAGGTGGAATGTGTATGTCTGAATGCGGTAATCACGATGTAGGAGGGAGGTTGAGGTACTTTCCTTGAAATTGTACGAAAAGCGTCAAGGTATCGCTTGTTCGCATAGTATAGTCCATTGTTCTACCATTTCTTGAAAATTCGCTCCGAACCAGTCAGTCGCAAAATACCCCAGGCAGTGGCCAAAATCCTCACCGAAAGGAATCTTGAGAGCTGCACGATTTACGAAGGAGTTCGAAATCAAATCCGCCTTGGGCCCAAGTAGCAGCTGAGAATCCCCTCTTTTCAATCACCAAGCATGCAGAGTTGTCATTCTTTGTTCCCGGATTTCCAGAGAGAACTCGTCGTCGTCGTCAAGTAAGCCTTTTTTCTTCTCCATCACCGTTTTTGTTCTCTACAAGTAGTCATTACTTCAAAGTGCGACGGGTAGTCAGACCTATTAGTGGGGAATATCAATAATAGAGAGCACGTACTCGCTAGCCTAATTCCCAATAACTCGTGAAGGATATTGCTTTTCTCTTCTCATCAACACCCCCCCCCCCCCCCCCAACAACAACAAAGACGAATCCTTCACTTCCTAGTCACCCCCTAAACCCTACCCCCTAAACCCTTCACTCTTCCCCACCATAACCCAGTCCAGTAACCTCTCTTATTTACAATTTACAACATCAAATCAACATCCAATCAGATCACTAATTTTCACTCCCTCTCAATCTCGTTGCACATCGCACCAAAACTCAATTCCCCCCACCAACTCCACTTCACTAGAAAAAAACACAACTAACCCCCTTCCGCCCGATTATCCCCAACACAGTACTCCTCCACGTATTAATGCACTTCGCAGAAGAAGAAAAAAGCAAAAGAGAGAAAAAAGGAAAAAAGAGAACTCTCCAAGTTCCCCCCTCCCCCCCCCCTTCACTACATAAGATACTAAAATACAAACCAAGCTCTGGCCCGCTATCCCCAGAAGAGTAAATTGCTTTCTGCTTCGTTGCAGAGGAGATGCAAACTCCACCTAACGAGAACCTAACGTAAATGCGGTAATGGTATGTCGCAAGTTGAGAAGAAAAACATGGTCTTCTTCGCAGAAAGTGGTTAACGACTTGACCCCAAGCCTGTGCTTTACTGGATTTCCTCCACAGAAATCCAGTCAAACCACTCGCGCAATAGAAAGTAGAAGGCGTACTTCATTGTCTTAACTAACTGCCGCTCTCGTCATTCAGACTATCTCGATTAAGTCGGGAGAGTTGACCTAAAGACCTGGGATAATTTAGAATATTGACCCTGGTATTTAGAACAACCAAGGTCCATTGTTCCATAGTATTGACTTGGACCAACGAGCTATTTACTGCCGCTTTGTTTGTCCACCGAGAGCCACCAAAGTCACTTGAATCACATACAGCACATCTCGGTCAAGATTCAAGATTTATAAATCAACATTGCCTTCGTTATGATACATAGTACAGCCATCCACCAGAGCCGCCAAGGCCATTGGCTCGCAGAGGGTATCGAGTTCATCAAATTCGTCACCTCATAAACCTCATGAACTGATAGGCGAGAAAAGGCGAGAAAAAGCAAAAAAGAAAACAAACCCTGGACAAACTTTTCCCCACCCACTCCATTCCGCAATGCGTAATACACTTTTTTTAGACTCCGCTCCCAGATAACAGCGCCAATAGTACCACAAAAATGGCAAAGATGAAAGCAAAATCTTGCTCTGGTGATCTGTCTCCAAACATTCGTCGCAAAAAATCGGAACAATTCTCTCCATATCACATATTCTCTAAAGGAAATGGATATAATAAATCTTCCACCTCATCTGCCATATTTAACAGTGGTCTTGGCGGACTTGGTTGATTTGTGAGGGCGTGCCTTGGTTCGTGAAACGGTCTCCCATTCATTATCATTTTCCTCCTCGACGTCAGGCTCGATACATTCGAGAATCTCACGTTCTGTGACTGTGATTCTGATTGTATTAGTCGACAAGATTTCGGGTTCACTAGTCAAGCTAGTTGAGATAGATGACCACCGGTTCTTCTCATTGGGATTGTGCTTCTCCACCAATTGACTGAAAACAATAGGCTTGCCGTAAATTCTCGGAGAGGACCTCGTTACAATCATCATCTCTTTGTCAGCTGATTGCGGGACTGCCTTCTTGCGCTTAACAGGACCATCAACAACACGAGCCGTTGAATAAATGGGGGCTTTGACCGAGCCAGCGATGATTCGGAGTGTTGGCGTTGTAACCGGCAATCTGGTGAGAGTGGCAACTGCCTCTTTTGCAACTGTGGTAATTGAATTCGTAACCGGAAGCTTAGCTGAATCTATAAGTGTGGACAAGGGTGGAGTAGGTTGTTTGACGGCAGTATTTAGCGTATCGACCTCTTCGATAGTACAGTCCTGATTCTTAGGAACAATCTTTTGTCCAGTTGCCCACTGCAATAAATTAGCATATGTTATCCTCGTTTGACTCGGGAGCCGAGAGCATGCGTAAGGACACTAAGGATCGGGGTTTGAATAGGGTACAAAGGGAAAAGTTGCTTACATCTATTCCCAACCGTGTCATATCCATGTGGTGAAGTGCGGTTTTCCCAGCCCATCTGATAAACCCTTCTTTTCTCATGAGAGTCTCCAGCTCCTCTCTGTCTATGATATCAAGATCCTCTTTGACTGCAGTGACAAGCCTTCCAACGAGTTCCTTTCGTGCTTTTGAATTGACAAGTGGGGCGACAACTTCAACTCCGAGGCGAACAAAAACCAGCGGGTCGACACCAAGGTAAAGATCGGACTTCTTGATGCTGTCAGGGGCATATTTGCGAGAACCTCCTCCAAAGCTCGAATGGTTGATTGGTGTGGTGAACTTCTTGATGATCCTTCTTTGCCGTGGTGTCATCTCGTATGTTGCCTTCAAGCTGAGTCCATTTAGCTCTTCAACCTCACCAACGATATCCTCCTCATCTTCGACTTCGAATATTTCGCTTTCGGTCTCGTCATGGTTGTCGTCGGAACATGGGTTCGTATCTTTATTGCTGTTGTAAACGTATGTACCTTCCCAGCAGCCTTTACTTTCCAGGACAGTCAAGTGGATTGACTCGCTGATGAAATCAACCTCCTCTCTCGGAAATGCCTCGACAGTGGTTTTGCTCTTTATTTTGTTATTCGCAGCCTTCTTCGCTTTCTTCCGCGCCTTTTTTGTTGTCTTGGGATCTCCAGCAATACTATCGGAGCTGGTTTCAGTAGGTGAAGTTGTGCTAACAGTCGTGAAAGAACCCCTGCGTGCTCCAGCTTGTGCTCCTATTTTTGCACCAAGGTTGCTAGACGCAACAATGGTCGTGCCATCAAGCGCCGTGATTTGGCGAAGAAGTTTGAGGATCTCTTTGTGGCGGTTGTGGTGCATTTCGTCAGAGGTATTGCAGCCAAAGCACTCATGGGATTTGCCAACAAAATGCAATTGCTGATGAAATCGGTAGCAGGGTTCAACATGCTTTCCGATGCAGGTAGTCTTTGCTCTGGCATCTAGAATAGTGGTTAATAATTGTTTTGGTTCGGTTGGACGAAAGGTTAATGATTGTTTGGGCAGATCGGAAACAATGGCTAATCATGGTTCAGTGCGATGGGGAGGATTGCGGTTCCAACTTACTGTGGAGGGGGGTAGCACAGATGCCACAATGGTGTTCTAAAGAAAAGTCAGCAAGCGAGAGGAGATGTCAATTAGATCAGCGACCGACCTAAGCCTGGAGATACCTCCCACCTGAACAAGTTTTTGCCCTTGTACAGGCGTGATTCAGGTGCAATGGTTGCCCAATTCATGTTAGACATCTTGAAAGAGTACTGTAGTTGATTGGTGAGGCTGGTGGTACAGATCGTGATGTTGATATCGTGATGTTGATACCGTTGGAGCTAGAGAGGACGCGTCAAAGGAGAGAATTGAGTACTGTAAAGACTATCGAAGGTCCAAGCAAGAGATTCGAGGTCGGCGATTGACGGCCGAGGTTGGCAGAGCGCGTGTACGGCGGATGCGACTTGGAAAGAGTGGAGATTGCGTTCGATGAACCAACTTAGTGAAGCAGATGGACCTTACAGTCTGTCTATCTGTCTATCTGTATTGCTAGTTGCAAGTGGTGGCTAAAAGAGCGATGCTGTTGGCCAACCTGCTTTGCGGCGGTCGAAGTCTTGCGGCGAGAACAGCCTTTTCTGTACTCTCAAGTTTGGTCGGGTCGAGTTGAAGGTTGGGATCGCGACTTCCCTCTCCCAATTCAGTCGCCTATGACCCCCGAACACGTGACCTCAAGTGTTACCGGGCCTTTCAAACTCCAATTCATTGGGGTTAGTGCAAATCTATTCTCCGTGCAAGTTCAACTTCCCTGGGTATATATAAGAAATGGTAAGCCGGCAAGGTTGTGCTGCCAGAATTCTGTTTGTATGAAACTCTTACCGCCATTTCTGTGCTTCCCGCTGGATTCGGACGGATAGCCACACATTTCTAAACAAACACTTACCTCGTCAAATACTTGGTGCCCAAAGCCTCCACTAAATAGGTAGGTTTCACCCACTTATCCACATTTGAACGTCAATTGCAATTGATTGATTGAATATGTGGTATTGAGACTCATATTGACTTAGTGATAATCGGACAGCTATTCAGAATCGAACATCGCGATCGAGGAACCCCAAGCTTTTCCGGGAAGTCCCCTTTGTAAGACAAATGAATGGAGAAGTTGATTCTCTGATTCAAGAACGCGGCTACCTTGGTGTTGAACCTTCGATTATTGGTACACGAGTGTGTTCTTGGGGATTTTCGCCTAGTTAAAGGTCTCGCACGAGTCGGGCACCAACCCAAGCATATGGATAGTTTCGTTGAAACCAATTGACGCTAGTTTGTTAATTAATCACTATTGTTCTGTCTAGAATGGAATGTCTTACAATGTCTTGCGCCCAGCAATTCGTGGATGAGTAGCCCATGAGCCACCAAGCACGATGTTGTGCTTTCCGTCAAAGAAGTCGGCTGTTTTAAAATTAGCAAGTTTCCCGAATTCATGAAACTTTGCCTCAACAAAACGATGAACGTACCAGTGTACGCAGGATAGAGTGGCGTTGGTTCAAATCCCTCGTGCTTTTCAAGTGTAGAACTAGTCCATTCCCACAATCCACCCATATCAGATTGGCCAGCTAGTTTGTTACCACGCGATGTGATGGCAACAGGATGCCAATGTTTAAAGCCAATGTTGGCTCCTTCCAGATTGGTGAAGAGTTCTTGCGAACTCCCACCTTTTCGGAAGGCAGGGGATGGAGGACTTTCCTCGACACCATCGTTGAGGAGATGTCTAGGATTGGTGTCAGCTATGAAAGAATTTGTGTGATGATCCTTACCCATTTACAGCCGGGACTGTCTTTCCCAAGTGGCGTTCAGCTTCTTCCCGCTTAAGACCATCAACGTGGCTATATATGCTTCGTGCTTCCTCGACAGTTGGAATCCTACCACCCATAAACTTCGCGCATCCAAGGAGCTCGTCATACGATGCGAAAACTGGCCAGTCCAAAGCATACTTCAAGGGAACTAGGCCATAAACAGTTCTTACGGATTTCCCTTCTAGGAATGGTTTCTCCAAGGTGGCAGTATTATGGCCGTTCAGTTCGCCATTACTATGACCATTAGAGTACCCATTAAAGTATCCGTTGGTGTGGGAACTAGTCGATCCTTCCTCGGACCAGGAAACGGGAATTTTCGGGTTGAGAGTTTGTTCGAGGTAGTGAGCGTACTAACATGTGTTAGAAAAATAGACAAGATAAACAAGGAGAGTTTACTTCTTCGTTAGTGATGGCTCGGCCTTGTGCCTGGAAAGCTGGTACGATAACCTCTCTTTGCGGCTTCTCATTATCCCTATTTGATATTGTTACTGATGAACTTGGACGCAGAGCATTTATTGACTCACCAACCAAAGTGACAGTCTCCTTTCGAATTGTCTTCTGGATCTTCAAGGCCAATGGTGATCTTCTGCTCAGGGACGTCGAACCACTCGTTTGATACACGAGATTTCTCGGCCAGGTTCGCGAGGCCCTCGAAGTCGGGCTTGACGGTAGTGGGAGGGAGTGTTCGTTCGCTTTGCAGAAGCATATAAAGAAGAGTCTCCAAGTGCATAATTTCATGCTCGAATCCGATCCATAGTGCTCTTCCGATATCGCGTGGGATGTGGGCCGATTTGGAAATTTTCAGAATTTTATTGCGAACTGCCGTTTGATACTGAAGAATTTCTTCAAGGGGTGGCCACTCGTCCGGGATGTCGGAATGGGAGTGACAATGCTCGGGATTATCCACATCGGGGTCGATTCCTCTCTCAAAGATCTTCGGGTAGTGAGAGGGTTCACAGGGTGGTTCCTTGGTAACTTTGTTGAGTTGGATATCCATAAAGGTTGGAATATGACCGAGGTAAAAGATGCAAGCATTTCTCAGCTTTATGGGTTTCTCGAGAAGCTCTTCTTCAGGAATCATTCCTCTCGTAACAATATCCCAAGCCCTCCATAGGCCTTCCCAATCTTCCGCGGTTGGGATAGTCGATTTTGCATAAACTGCGGGGTTTGTGTTGAAAGCCATTTTGTCCTTGACAAGAAAATGGATGTCTGCAACAAGTTACGAAATTAACACAAGCGTTCTGGCAATGTACGCAATCTCCTAGTGAAGTATGAAAGGCTTCAACGCCAAGCCTCAAGAAAATGGTTATGCGCAATTCCTAGTCGGACACCACTTCACTTGATAATGTAGTAAATAAAACATGATGCTAGGGGACCGACATGTACATATATAAAGATATTTATCTTAGTCAGGGTCCCCCGCACATCACTTTTATTGATAATGTCGACCTTGATCACAAGATCAAGATTCCACATATTAGGAAGGGATACAGGGGTGTGGCTCGTCAGAAATCGGATGTGACACCCGGGAATATGGTACTCACTGTATGTATCTGATGAGGTTGTCCAATGGTTGGTTTCCTGTAAGCCAGTCGCTTCCCAAAGTTCCACAGCGTCTTCGGCGGAGTATTTCAAGCTCTCCTCAACTTTAACTTTTTCTTCAGCTCTGAAAAATATATCCTTGTACTGAGTATTATGTTTCGGGACATAAAATGCTTGATGGCGGCTGCCGTCGCTATCGTAAACGTATTCCCCAATGACCTTCCAGTCGTTGACGTCGAAAACTTGTTCGCCTAGTAATTTATTTGCGTGGACTAGACCATTTAAAATGAATCTATTGCAATGGTTAGAACGAGAACAAACACTCGTGAGATGGGGAGTCTGGACTTGTGAGTGATGCCTTCACGATCTACACAGTAGCATTAGTCTTCCATACAATGTGATTTGAAATTGCCAAGCACGCTGGCTTAAAGAAAAATGAAACTGAAAGCCAAGGAGTGCGACTGTTGTTATAGCCACCAATCAAGAGACTCGATCATTACTCTGTGTACGACCCTATCACCATTACTTGAGTAGGTCTCGAAAATGTGCTGATATTGTTCTGGAGAAGTTAGGAGAATTAAGAAATCAAATTTCTCATTCTTCTCGAGCAATACTTTTCGATTAGTCGAAAGTGAAGTAGGTGTTCACAGAGCAATGCCTGTCGTACTTGAATACCAGGAAGTGTCTGGGATGTTGACAACAAAATGGGACACGTACCATTGTAAGCATGACTAAAAAGAGGTGTAAGTTGGAATCATCATTTGGTACCAAGAAGCTTACTATACTTTTGCAGAATCGCTGGTTGCATCTAAGCCAATTAAAATTGAATCTGATGGACCCAGCACATCCGCAAAGCCTCGCAAGAATTCCCTAGCACCTGGACGACTAAAGTTACCTATTCGAAGGGTTAATACTGCAGTTGACCAGAGGAGGTAGATTTTAACCAATGCTGGAGCCAAGAGACATAATGCACTTTGTCTTGGAGCTATTTTCAGACAATTTCAACCATTCCAGACCATTATCATAGGTGCCGTGCAATCCGTGGCACTTTACATGTTTGAATTCCGGGACCTGCTCTAGTGTACGCCTCAACTCATCCACGGAAAGATCCAGTGCATAGTAATCAATATCTTTACCAGCGGCATCCAGAGCCTGTAGTACGATACTCACCTTGCGCAAATTACTGTTGTTTGTTAGTCCGGGAACAGAAAAAACACCCCTCTGACAATCACCAACCCACTACCTAATTCAACAACCATTGAGCCTGTCGGTATGGCCTTCGCAATGTCGCTTGCATGGTTTTCGAGGACATTGATTTCGGCATTGGTCAAGTAATACTCATCCAAGTATGTGATCTGTATCACTTGTCAATTTCATTCATATTTGAAGCCGCATCTGGCATACCTCTTCGAACAATTGCAAACCACGTTCATCGTAGAGTAATAATGTTGGCAGTGATTTCGACCCTGTTGTTGGACGCAACGAATTGAGGATTTCTTCCTTCAAATTAATCAACACGGAATCGTGGCGGATATCAATGATGTCAATATTCGGGAGGGTTTGAGGCCCAGGGACTACCATGTCGTCGGCAGTCTTCCTGTCAACGACAAGCTCAGCAGCACCGCTCAAGATACCGGAGATGGTCATGATGGAATCTTGGGATATAAAGTGGTTGAATGACGAATGTTGCAAGTGATGTTCTGGAAGTGGGTAGAGGACTGAGGATATACGGGAGTCGGGAGAGGAGTAGTGTATAATTTTAGGAGCAAAAGTAGTTAATCTAGGCGTATGAGAAACCTTGAGTTCGCTGAGCGGGCGGGGATTTGAAATGTGGATCTCTGTGCCTGCTGTATAGGTAGGTAGGTAGGTAGGTAGAGTGTCATGGTGGAGATGGCTAGGGGAGGGGTCCCATTTTGCTCGTAGATGTGGATAACGAGACTAGGCCAAGTCAGGCCTTGAATGGCGGGGCGGTAGAAAGACTGAAGAATGCCACCAATACGATGGAAAGTATACGAGTACTATAGAGTACTGTACTGTACTGCCCTGTACTGTACCGTAGCTAGTATGGGGAGCCAACGACGACGGACAAAAGCAGACAAAGAAGTCTACCGTACCTACCGTACCGTACCGTACTTACCGTACCGTACCATACGACTCTCCTCCCTGCAACATCCGGACCCGGGCGTCAGAAAGGGCGCCTTCCAACTTCCGACAATTCGACCTTCGAACCCTTCCCGTCACTTGTCAACAGTCAACTTGAGCCCCCCACGCCAAAGCCAAGCGTGACCTCATCATTAATATCTCATTCCACCAATTCCCGTCTGCTTGACGACTTCGAAGTACCTATGGGATAGTGAAATATCGAATCAGAAGACACATTATTAGCGAGCACTGAGCAGGAATATACGACCGGAGGGGCGGAGGATCCGGGTCGGACGAGAAAGTGCATGATGGTGTTGGGTTGGACCGAGGGTAGTCAAAATTGAGTTTGCAATTGTCCAAGGAGGGCATCGTCGACGTCTTGACTCTTGACTGTTGAGATGCGAGAACGAGATCTGCTTTGGAGTCACCGGCCATCTGGTTGCCCCGGCTGGGGATCATTGGCCCGTGCTGGTAGAAAAGGGGGTGCTATTTACTATTTACTATTTACTATCCCCCCCCTTGATTACATTGTACAGTGAACAGACATTTGCTATACTAAAACGACCGTGCGCATACAATGTAATTAGGGGGGGGATAGTACTATTTACTATTTACTCGAGTTCCGTACCCCCCAAGCAAGTTTCAGCATTCAACGTCGTCAACTCAGGCAGACCTCGTGAGCTGTTTGGAACATCAGGTACATCGTACATCAACTGCAACCTTGACCGGCTGTTTATTTGGGCGTGGCGATATTCCCGACTTCTTGTGCATGATGCAACCCCCAAATGGTGCTCGCAAGGACAATTCGCCTCCGCAGTGGTCCCAATTGTTCCTGCTTACAAGCATGCTGCCATGGAGTGCGGGGAATAGATGGTGAGCCAGGTTTGTCAACATCCTGAATTTCAATGACAAATATCCCAAGTTCACTCAACACTCCACCACTCGGTTTTCCGGAGATGTCTATGGAAAGAGAGGCGGTAAGATAAGCACTAAAGCCGTTTATAGTGTAAGATAACACCACTTTGAGGCAGTGGTAATACAAGTAATGATTTCAAACCTTTCCGGGAGTGACAAAACCTGGTGGGGGTCATTGCTGGGATACAGCTTCTTTGCAGAGAAGCACAAGGATCAGGACACCCATAAAGGCACTACCTTGTACATATTACGAAGTCAATACTCTGCCTCTCTGCTTCGAGCTGTTCATAGGTTGGTTCTTTGAGGTCCAATCCGTTATGATTAACACGTTGGAAGCAGGGAATGGAGAACTCGGAATTCCGTTTGTCCTATATTCGCAGTAGATCCCAAAGTATTTTCCCTGGCTCACTTATTACCCCAAGAAAGTCTAGCACAACGGAGCACGATGGTTCTAAATGATCCCGTCCAGAATGCCAAAAAATATATCCACGTGTAAGATGAAAGCTAGATCTCCATCCCGTGTGAGGTAAACGCGGCTGCCGCGTAATATAAAATCGGCAGTAAACAACGCGGATTCAAATCATATACATCTTGAAAGATTCATCGAAACAAAAACTCGAAGCAAATAAGATCTGGTAGCCTGGCAGTATTTTCCAGGTTGGTTTCTGAAAGATTATCATGTGACTATATTGCCAATTCCAATGCGATGGCTCTCGTAATTTGCACTTGCAGCTGCAGAGAACATCGAGTGTGAAAATGAACAAGTGGTCGCAGCGAGCAAAAGAGTCCACCATTTTAAGGAAGCTATAGCACGTGACTGCGCGACTTCTTCTGCCTCAAATGTTAGGCGGTTTGTTTACTTCCGACAATCAACAAGCGCAACTCGAGATAACAACAAAATCATTTTCTGCGCACATCACAAAGATTCCTAGACTCTACGAAGACTCAATCACCATGTCTTACAATCCCCGTATGAGTATTGCGCCAAATACGCAGCAACAGAATCGAGGGAAAAAGAAGGACGAAGAGAGCGATGCATTTATGCGCCTGGTGAGTTCCTCGAGACCCTATTGACATTCGAAGCATACTGATCGCAGACAGCCCGATAAAGAAATCGCAGGATGTATCAGTGATATCGGAGTACCATTCACAGTCGCAGATCTCCAGAAGCCGAATCCCCTCCAAATCCAAATGATCTTCGAATGGTTCGTCGAAGTGATTATGAGCGCAAACCGCGAGACCGTCGATCCAGCGATGAGCGCAGCGGCGGAGGATATCTGCGGCGAATATATGGATGTCATTCCAAGCGATACGCGTAACTTGATGGGATTCTATATTAGTTTGCGCAAGTTGTTGAATGAGTGTGGGATTACGGATTTCTCCTTTCAGGACCTTTACAAGCCGACCCACGACCGCCTGGTTAGGATATTCTCGTACATTATCAATTTTGTGCGATTCCGCGAAAGCCAGAAGCAGCATATCGATGAGCAGGTTGACAAGGTTCAGACGACAAAGGATAGGATCGAGATGCTATACATGGAGAACCAGGAGATGGAAGCCCGGAAAGAGGAAATGCAGAGGAATCGAAAGGCAATGGAAGCGCACATCTCAGAGAAAGTAAAGCGAAACGAAGACCTGAAGAAGCGTCTCCTCGATTTGCGACAGAGCCAGGAGAAGGTCACCCGCCGATTCGAGAATGTAAAGACCAAGAAGGGGGAAATGACTGCTATTCTAGAGGACAAGACTGCAGCAACAATCTCCTTGCGACAGGAAAGCGCGAAGTTACGACCTTATGTATTGCAATCACCAGCAGCACTCCAAGCCTCCTTGACGGAGTTAAGTAATGCTCTAAATTCGGAAAAGGCGCAGATCGACACCCTGGACCGCAGAGCTCGCGGCCTTCAAACATCGACAGATACTTTCCAGGTCGTTTCTTCGGATGTTGCGTCTTGCATCAAACTGTTGGAGGATATATCTGTTGAATTGGACAAGGAATCAGAAGAGAATGTGCGAATTGCCAGACAGCGAGAGACTTTGGGAGACCGATCCAACAATGTTCGTGAGGTCGAGAGGACCGAAGGTTTACTACAAAGGCAACTCTCCAAATGGTTGGAGCGCACCGATAAGTTGAGAGACGGAAGCAAGGAGAAGGCGATGAGTGCAAAGGAGAGAATGGAAGAGCTTCGTGCTGTGCATAGGAAGCTTACTGAGGAGAGAGCCGAAAAGGGACGTGAAATGGAGAGAAGACGAGTACGGATAGAACAGACTGAGAAGAAGGTACGTCTAAACCAATGTTCTGATCAGATTGAATTCTCACTAATGCTTTGTAGATGGCCGACCTGAAGGAGAATATCGAGAACGAGGTTCACAGCGCCCATGATGAGTTTATGAAGATGGACTCGCACATCAAGCTGTATATTACAGAGATGGAGCAGTCGCTTTAGACTGGTTATGATGGGACTTTGTGTAATGAACTTGGAGGATATGGGGAGGGGAAATGGCGCATTGGGTATACCTGTTGAATTTTGAAATGATAATGACCTTTGCAATGCAAACTATTCCACGATAAGATGAGTTACCATTACTCGGTGAACGCCTACTTCAGTAAGAATCGTACAAAAATGAAAACTCGTAAAATAATACTTCGGGTTCCAGGGTTTGTATGTGCGACCTTCTAACTTGGTCTTGATCACCCTTTTGAATTCTCTTGGATTTCTGGACTACTACGAAACGCGAGTGCGTGACCGAATTTCCTCAAACAGTTGTTTCCAGAGACTCAGGAGTACCTAGGTACGGAAAGTAACCAAAGTCAATGATTTCAAAATTTTCGGGCAAGATAATGTATCGTGTGTTAGTCCCGAAAAATCGGTATTTGGACTGTGTCATCATTTTAAATCGTTCGTACAATGGGAAATCAAAACTGCCATGTAACATGCAACTCCTACCACTCTGCAATGCAAGCTATTCCAAGCTCAAAACCACAAGACGCTCCTTCTTTCCTTCTTCTAATTTACCCAGTCTCCTCTTCCAAATCTAAACCATCTCCCAAATATCCTCCCAACCTCCACCGTCCTCCCACTCCAAGCTCCATCCTCGCTATCCAGTCCCGCTCGTCTCACACTCCCATTCAAAATAGGCACCCTCTGCTCCCAAACCCTACAAAGCTGTTTCCATTTCCTCTCTCCTTCTGTACCTTCTGCTTCTTCTTCTTCCCCTTCCCCTTCCCCTTCCAACACAGCCTCATAATACTCCTCATCCAACCCTCTATCCTCAATCACCACAACCCTCCCCTCACTTCTCCACCCAGCTTCCACCAGATTGGAAACACTATTGCTGAGACCCTGTGCACTCCATTCACTGGTGTCTCGATGTAATTCTACCAGTCCGTAAACCACTAGTAATGGTACTTGTCTCCCTGGTTTATCAAAATTCTGCTCTGGTGGTGGATCGTTTGCTGGTGGAGGGAAAGCTGCGAGGTAGGCGCGGAGATGGGAGAGCGTGGGGATGAAGACGAGGTTTATGTGTCTGGATGTTGCGATTTGGTGGAGGGTTGGTATTACAAGGTTGTGTCTGCGAGGAGGCTCCTCTGGGGGAGGTTCTTCGGATTCATCGTGTGGTTCGGGGCGTTGTGGAGAGGTAATGTCGACGGAGTTGAGGAGGGAGGTAAGGAAGGAGGCGCGGGGTTGGCAGATTATGAGGGTTGTGGGGTATGCTTGGTGAGAGAGGACGTATTCGAGGAGTTCGGAGGGAAGGGATGGAGGTAGAGCTTGTGGGTATAGTCGAGGCATGGTTGTGTTCGTGATGAGGCTGTTGATAAACCCGTTGGAGGGGTCGTTTGGTACGAAGATCGCATTGGAAGGTGCTTCCAGGTAGACTGTAATTAGTGCTGGAGGTTAATGTATATCAAAAGTTCATGCTGGCACATCATCACCGTGGCCTCCCAGAAGTTCGGTCCCACATACCGTCAATAGATGTAGGTAAGTTTGTGGATTTTTGTTGTTTGTTGGAAGGGAACCTTGAAAATGGAATCACGTCTTCGCCGGGGATGATCGCTTGCTGCCCCACCATCACCAAGATCCCAAAATCCCAAGATCCCAAGACGCCCAAGTGAGGTACTGATGCGCCCCCTCCATGCTTCTTCATGGAGTCCATATCCAGGATAACCAGCTTGCTGGAGAGTGGTACGTTGCCCTATCCCCAGCTTATCCATTTCTCAATTCCACGACGCTAACTCAAACTGCAGCAAGAGAACTTACCCTTGATGCCGCTCAATCAGCACGGAGCTCACGAAGCAGCACCAAGATTCTCCCAGCGTCGCAGATCAAGAAACTACTCGACAGTCGAAATGACCGAGAGGTATTAGATGGGTTGAGGAAGGTCATCTCCGTACGTTCTCCATCTTTGTAGGATAGCAGCCAGTGCCATAAATAATCCGCACACCGCAAAGCACTAAGCACAAGACCAACACTAACAACAACCATAGTTGATGTACCGCTCCCAACCATGCCTCACATTCTTCTCCTCCGTCGTGAAAAACGTAGCCTCCCCAAACATCGAAATCAAAAAGCTTGTCTACATCTACCTCCTCAACCACGCAGAGCAAGAGCCCGACCTCGCCCTCCTCTCCATAAACACCATCCAAAAGTCCCTCTCAGATGGCAACCCCCAAGTGCGAGCCCTGGCGCTCAAGACCATGTCCGGGATCCGCGTACCAGTCATCAGTCAAATCGTCTCCCTAGCTATCAAGAAAGGATTGGGGGATATGAGTCCCTACGTGAGGAAAGCGGCTGCATTGGCAATACCGAAATGTTACAGGTTGGATCCGAATACCATGCCTCAGCTGCTGGATTATTTGTCGACTTTGCTGGGTGATAAACAATATTATGTTGCCGGGGCTGCTGTCAAGGCGTTTATGGAGATTTGTCCGGAGAGATTGGACCTTATTCATAAACATTACAGGGGCTTGGTTAAGAAGTTGGTTGATATGGATGAATGGAGTCAGTTGGTTACATTGAGATTAATGACCATTTACTCGAGGAAATGCTTTCCCAAAAGAACACGGATAGTCAGGACAACGAGCAAGAAGAACGGCACGCAAGGATTCTACGGCGACGAAGGGAGTGAGAGAGAAGAAGAGACTGAAACCGGAGAGGAAATTCAAGTCCTTGATCCTGACCTCGAACTCCTTCTGAAAAGCATCAGACCTCTCTTGCAAAGCCGGAATTCAGCAGTTGTGGTAGCAGTCACTCGTTGCTACGTCAATCTCGGTACACCAGAATACATCAGCAGCGCTATTGGACCATTAGTAGCATTACTACGAGGATCACAGGATATTCAGCACATAGCACTTTACAACATCGTATCAGTTTGTCTCACACGACCAGAGGCATTTGTCAAATATTCTTCTCATTTCCTAGTTCGTTCTACGGATCCTCCACAGGTCTGGGAACTCAAACTAGAAATCCTTACCTTGATATTCCCACATTCCGACGCTTACCTGAAGAGCCTGATTTTGAACGAGCTTGAGCATTTCTCGAGAGGTTCTGATAAAGAACTAGTGCGAGAAGCAGTGCGAGCCATCGGAAGATGTGCTCAAAGTGATGCTAGAACATCCGCGAGGTGCTTGAGCCTGCTTCTCAAGCAGATCACCAGTTTGGATGGGAATCTTGTCGCAGAATCACTGACTGTTATCCGACACCTAATCCAGCAAGATCCTACACCTCACACTGGTACCGTCATTCGTTTAGCAAAGAACCTCGATACCGCGACAAATCCTCGAGCGCGCGCTTCCATAATATGGCTAGTCGGAGAATTCTCCGGCATTGATGGCGAGAACAATATTGCTCCAGATGTACTGCGCATATTGGCAAAAGGTTTTGCAGATGAAGCAGAAGCAGCGAAATTGCAAATTGTTCTTTTGGCAGCCAAGGTGTACCTCCATCACCTCAACCGTACAGAACCCACTGAGCCAGAAAAGCCCATGCCGACCCCAACTCACTCATATCTACCTTCAATGGGCAATGAAGGGTTTGCAGATATGGATGGCGCAGCGGAGGAAGTCTACCAACCGAATGAAGTCGAACCCGAACACCCCATAGTGGTGCTCTGGAATTACGTCCTTCTATTAGCACGATACGATACATCGTACGACTTACGTGACCGAACACGACTCTACAAAGCTCTTCTCGCAGTTCCATCCTCAACACAACTCGCTACTCTCATGTTACTCGCTCCCAAACCGGTACCGCATACCCCAAGTCCATCCGAGCGCCGCACGGAATTTACTCTGGGGTCCGCAAGTCTCGTCGTCGGTGAAGATGGTGGACTGCATGGACTAAGAGGTTATGAAGCATTGCCAGACTGGGTAGAAGCAGGCCGAGAGCCTGATCCTTCCCTGAGAGACACTGATTTAAGTAAAGCCGAGTATGACGAGAAGAGGATTGTTCCAGCTGGGGAACGACTAGATAGTGTCGTGAAAGATACAAGAGCAGGACAGCCTTCGACGACTAATGGTTTCGGTGCGTCTGGTGCTGGTACTGCCAAAGAGAAGACGCTAGATGACTGGCTCAAGGAATCGGATGCTGAAGAAGAAAGTGACGACGAGGAGGAAAGCGAAGAGGATAGCGAGGAAGAAGAATCAAGCGAGGAAGCATCAGAGGCAGAAGAAGACGAAGAAAGCGATGACGACGACAAGGAGCACGACAGACTAGTCAAGTAAAGTAGAAGTTGCAGGACACGAAGCCTGAACTATAAGGCATTTAGTTTTACGGTGAAAGATTGTCACAAAACACTGTACAACTATTGAATGAAGAAACCGCGGCATTTTTCTCTATCCGCCAAAAGCTCCCATGGCTTTGGCTCAATGCTATCTGATTCCCCTACAAACAAATGCGGGTTTTTCTTTTGGCATGAGCATCATTAGGCTCTGGCCGAAAAAAACGCCCCCGGTGAACCCCTGCGCAAGCAATAATGCATGATAAATGTACAAAACCCACAAATATGAAGAAAAGTCGAACGTTCTCAAGAAAAAGACGCTAGAAGAACCCCTTGAACCTCTCTATCTAGTGAAGTTCGTGAGTTGTACGTATGGCATAAAACAACCAATTCCGAATAAGCCCCAAAGTATGATAGATAGTACTGTACAAAAGAAGACAAATGCATAGGTAGACCAACAACTTGAAGGTAAGGTACCAATGCCAGAACGGTCATGAACCGAGAAAGTTTAGAAGAATCGAGAAATCTAGATTCCCATTCTTCCAAACCCTTAGAAGAATCATTGAATAGGAAGGAGCAGTCATCATCATGGAAAGAAACGATACAGCCAGTGGAGCCACCCTTCACCACTCCAATGCTAATATAGCATTAGTTCACAGCACACAGGCCATTGAGGGATTTGACATACAGTATTGTTCTCGGTTTACCAACGCCGAGAATAGGCAGCTTCGATTATTGGTGCGGGTCGCTTTGGTCCTTTCTTCTTTTTAGTCTCCAACAATCCGAGTATGTCCTTCGAATCATCGCTCAACGGTGAATCATCTCTGTCGCTAGCATTTTCGTTCGGAGGGGGTGTGGCATTTTCCTTTCCATTGGGCGTTTCTTTGCTAGATTCAAGACGACTCTCGTCATTCATGTTTCCATGTGTTGATCGGTGGTCGTTCATCGTATATGAAGGTAGTCCATCATGAAATTTCTGTGGAGGAGACATTTGCATTTGCATTTGCCGAGACTGGGCCTGAGGGTTTTGCTGATCTGAAAAATTGTTCGGAGCGGAACCATTGCTGAATCCACCAGCACTTGCATAACCCGAGTCTTGACGGAAGGGGGCATTATTCTGCATGTTTGGTCCGTATTGCTGCTGATTGAATTGGTTGTTAAACTGAGGATTTCCTTGGGGGCCGTTGGGGTATTGGTTTGGCGGGCCATTGTTGAACTGAGTAGGCTGCATAGGTTGCTGTTGGCCATTGAAATTATTATTGTTATTTTGGTTTGGACCAAGTCCATACTGAGGTGGTTGGGTTTGGGGACCTGGACCGTAAGGGGCATTAGGAGCATTGCTGTTGAAGTACGGAGGGTTTACTGGTGGCCCGAATTGGTGATTGTTTGCCTGTTGATAACCGGGGCCTGGCATATTTTGACTGTACATCGGATTGCCGTTCTGAGGAGGGCCTGACATGTTCTGATTATACATCGGATTGCCACTTTGCGGAGGGCCATGCATATTGTTACCATACATGGGGTTGCCGTTCTGCGGAGGAGGGCCAGGCATGCTATTATTGTTGGAATACATCGAGTTCCCATTTTGTTGATTACCACGCATGCTATTGCCCCCATAACTAGGCGGACCGTTATGGGGCATTCCATATTGGCCATTGGACGGGGCCCCGTTTTGATAAGGAGTTTGAGCTGAAGGACCACTTGGAGGGAATTGAGGTTGAAATGGCAGGCCGTTGTTGGAAGGTCCAAACTGCGGATGGTGGTTCTGAGAGTTTGCAGTGAACGGAGTAGGTCTGGTCTGTTGTTGTGAGCCTTGCATGTTGCCCTGTCCATTGATCGCAGGAGCTACCTTGCCCTGAAATTTCGACTGAGGGCCAGATGTCGGAGTTGGAGGTTGCTTTTTGAGTGGCGATGGATTGGTTCCAGAGCTTGTGGGTCGACTCGAGTGTTCCGGCAAGGGTTGATAAGGTGGCAAAGGACGATCGTCGACTGGCTTGGGGGATCCTGTAACTCCCAGAGATGCAAGTAAAGCCTCCGTGGGATCAGCAGGTGCCGCTGGAGCTGCACTTTCTCCCGGTTGTGGAGCCCAAGCCTCATCATCAGTTGCAAGACATGGAGTACCATCTCTAGTCTCATAAAACATTGTGGTCATCTCTGGCGTTCCGGCTCTCCCGTTTGCATTTTCCCCTGATTCAGTCTTCTGCCGCTTGTTGGGTTGACTGGTTGTATTCTCCTCCAAACCATTTTCGAGGTCAGTCTGAGTATCAGCATCATTCTGACCATCTCCAAGAACCTCACTTGCTTCTCTAGACCGAGATCGTTTACGACTGGCGTCCGCATCATCGTTCATTAAGGTATCCTCACCACCGTTCTGTACCGCATGTCGGGCTTCAGTCCAGGCCAGTATCTCGTCCAAGAGAATCAAGGGAGAGTCAAGTTTCAATTCCGCATAAACGGGATCCTCTTGGCGTGATGGCCAATCGGGGGTGTCCCTAACACTACCTGTAAACTCCTTGAGATTATCCTTGGTAGCATATCTTGATGTGCAAGTAGCTTCCGGGTTAAGTTGAGGAACAGGCGTCAAATCAAAATCATGAGAGAGCGGTTGAGCGAGTGCCACTGTCTCATGGGGAGTCGGCGATTTGAAGATCTTTTCTAGGTCCCACTCAAATTGCTGTGCTTCAGCAGCCTCACTCACCTCCCTAGACACTTCATTCGCCTTTCTTGAAGATGATTTTACTGCATTGGCTGGTTGGGGATTCGTCTCCTTTGCCGCACTGCTGGCAGTCGATTCGCGCTCTCCACGTGGGGTGTTTGCACCACTCGAAGCCTTTGATTGAGCTGCCGGGGCAGGTTTTGTTGTCTGTGCCTGTTTAGGGGCTTGCTGTTGACTGTTTCCGTTGCTCAATGCTGGGGTCCGGTGATTACTTTGCTGTGAAGCATTTCTAGAATGTTGTTGCTGGCCTTGGAATACTGGAGCCCCTGAAGGATTACTTGAATCGGAGTAGTTTCTCTGCTGGCGATGGAAAGGAGGCGGGGCACTGCGATTTGCTGGACCAGCATTATTCCATTTTTGCTTGACGGGACCCTGAAAGTTGGAAGGGGCTGTTGGAGGTCTACCATTGAAAGTTTCGTTTTGTTGCGGTGCTTGGTAACCAACAGCCTGCCCTTGATAAGGTGCAGGGCCTTGGGGGGGACCATATTGCTGAGGTTGGGGAGGGCCGTACGGCTGAGGACCATTAAGCTGAGGATTGTTGTATTGAGGATTGTTTTGCTGAGGAGGACCAAACTGCTGGGGACCAGAATTATTGGGAAATTGATTGGGAGGGTAAGACTGGTTAGGATACGGTGCAGGAGCACTGTATGGTTGCTGTGGTGGCATGGTTTGCTGGAGTGCTTGTTGAGGCGGTCCTTGAGAAAATTGGTATTGAAGTTGTGGTTGCGGGTTTGGAGGACCATATTGTTGATTTTGAGAATATGGTTGATATGGTGTCTGAATTGGGCCAGGCTGCTGAGCGAATCCTTGGGGGGTAGGCGTCGGTGCTGGTCCAAGATACTGCTGTTGGGAAGCCGCAGGTGGTTGAAAAGGGCTACTTCTGTTACCACGCTGAACATAAATAAAGAACAAAACAAAAAAGAAGTGAGATATGTGTAACATCAAGACAAAGTTCTCATAGATGGCCTCTCAAGCGGCGTTTGCTGCCTCGCCCCAACTGCGACTAGACAGTATCAGGTGCACGTGCCGTTGCAAGTCCACGGCACTCAATTCCAAAGCAAAAACAGCCAACTAGAAATAAAGGCAAAGGAGAGATATCTAAAATGAAAGGTCTCACTTACATCGTGTCTGACCGCCGTGGTTTAGGACAGGATACCATGAAATGACCCTCGTTGCCGCAGTTGAAGCATATCGGAGGACGATTTCCAGAGATATGTCTAGCAATATTCTGAGGCTGTTGCTGGAAACCAGGTTGAGACCAGGAGCCCGACATGGCGACGATATAATTCCCCTTCCTCCAAGATCGACCAGCTGCTACCCAACCATGGACGAGACGGGAAGTGAAGCGTAGGTAGAAGCGGATGAGAAGTTTGACGCGGTAAACGGAGTATGAGAATAGAGAAACTCGGCGAGGTAGAATAGCAATTATCGAGGCGATGGAAGGCCGTGGAAAGGCAACAGATCGAGGTGTTGTGGAATGTACCTGGTTGTCCGCCAACGATCTTGAAGCTCTCACTTTCGCGGCGAACAGCAACGACGAAGAGCTCTGATACACGCCCGAATTTGCAAGAAGGACGAAACAACGGAGCGATCACCTGACCAGAAGCAAAAGAGGATACGGCACTTGAGAGAATCGGAAAATGACAGCTTGATTGCGCCAAAGAAACTTGAGATGGGGGGGGGGGAAGGGTTGCGTTGATGCGTGACACTTGGAGAACAAAAATCCGTACAAGAGTCGCAGCTCGCAGAAGCAATTCAGGGACTGTGGTTGGCGGGACGCTAGTGCAAGAGCTCCGGGCGGCCGCAAGTTGGCCTATTCATTTCGACTTTGCTCTACTAAAAAAGAATACATAAACCTTAGACGCTATTGTGGTATTCTATAGACAAATAACATCCAACGCTCTTCCGAAAAGAGCAAGAAATTGAAGTCCTTTGAAAGGTTAAAGAACTGCAACGCAATATATAAAAGTCGCAGGTAGCTCTAGAAGCGGCTAATATCCACCACTCTCGCCGCTTTTCGCTTCCCCTGCCAGGCCTCTGAATAATCCTGAGATTTTGATACCACCCTCAACACCATAAATGACCGTACCCCCCCCCCCCCCCCCCCCCCCCCCCCCCCACCCCCTCCCTCCTCTCCCTCCCCCCCACTATCTTCACACACCCCCACCCCAAACCAAACACTATTTTTTCCGCCCACCCTCCTCCATAAAAAAAAAACCACCACCAAGCAAAAAACCACACCCCCCCCCCACCCACCCCACCGCGACCCCACCACACCCCCCACCACCC
>LLCB01000179.1:0-118715 GCA_001414345.1 Hymenoscyphus infarciens | reverse complement strand
ATAACTTTTAGTCTACTATATACTAAAAGTAGATAGCTTTTAGTCTAATATCTACTAAAACTATATAATCTTTATTCTATTATATATTAAATATTTAAAAAAGACTTTTAGTTTATTATATATTAAACGTAGATAGCTTTAAGTCTATTATCTACTAAAAGTAGATAGCTTTTAGTCTATTATATACTTAAAGTAGATAACCTTTAGTCTATTATCTACTAAAAGTATTATATTTCTTGTCTATTATAAACTAGAACTATATTTATAGATATATATTGAGCTAATTATTATAAACGACTTTTTTATTTTTCTAGTTACGTTTCTAGGCTACTTTTAATACCGTCAAAGGCTGACGATACACGTGATACCTGCGCGTTGACAAAGCTTAAAAGGCGACGTGGTTATACTGACGTTAGACGAGTCATATAGCCCTTAGGAGGGCTAGTCATAACGTTATAACCTAGCCCTCCTAAGGCTCGGGCTCGGTTAAATCGGCATGCCTGTGGTGACTTCAGGAAAGATCAAACTTCCCAAGTCTGGAATTTCCCCGGTTTTTCTGCTCCTGGTTCCACCCCAGAATATCGTCTTCTTCGCCTCAAATTGTCAAATTCGATCTCTCACAGAGTCACAGTGTGTCCTCGTTTGCAACCCAAATTGGACGCCCTCCCAAGCGAACACCTCTACTAGTAACCCGCGCGCATTGACTGACTGCATCCGGCCGCCACCCCCAAAATCCCGAAGGCTCGCAGGTGCTCTAAACTGCTAAGTATATGTTATCCACCTGTGATCTGCTTCATGTCTCTCCATCTCCATCTCCATCTCCATCTCAGTCTGTGTTTCTCCTCTCCTGCCTCTCACGACCGCCTCAATCTCATGTCCAATTCTCCGAATTCGTGCTCAAGCTGAGGCTCGCGTCACTATGCAGCTTGACGACGAATCTACTTCGCAGTCGCCCTTGCCCGATGTGTTATCGCATGGGCTGGTAGCTGTGTCGACTTTTGGACTCCTGTCTTTCTTCTGCTCTACCTCGTTATTTTTCTACCTGAGCTGGAAACTCGTGATATGGCGACGATGGCGACGAGCGTCGGGAAGCCAGGCGCCCACGAACCAGTTCCTCTTACTTATCTACAATCTCCTATTTGCCGATATACAACAGGCCCTAGCTTTCCTACTCAACATCGGAGCCCTGAGGAATAATGCAATTCTCGTTCGAACGCCGTTGTGCTTTGCACAGGGCTGGTTCGTGTCAACGGGCGATCTTGCGAGTAGTGTATTTATTTGTGCCATCGCGGTACATACGTTCTTTGGCGTGGTGCGGAATTACAAACTCCCAACCTGGGCTTTCTATTTGACCATCACCCTGTGTTGGTTGTTTGTGTATTTCATGGCCGCAATTGGCCCACTACTCCACGGAACCGACTTTTATGTTCGCGCTGCTGCTTGGGTATGGATCCCCGCGCCCGCCCATCGTTTTGGCTCCTTCTAACCAAATTCTAGTGTTGGATTAACAAGGAGTATTCCAATGAGCGTCTTACTTACCATTACCTGTGGATATTCGTTGCTATGTTTTCCACAATCATCATTTACACCGTCATCTATATCTGGCTTCGACACAAACAACGGGCGGGAATAATCTCCAAAGCCGCTATCCAAAGCGCCACACCACTGATGATTCTATACCCCCTCATTTACACCGTTTGCACCGCCCCTCTCGCCTCCCTCCGTATATATGCTCTTGCCGGTCATAAAGTCCCTTTGGAATGGTTTTGCATGGCCGGTACCATGATTGCCTGTAACGGCTGGCTCGACGTCCTCCTTTATGCTTCTACGCGCGCGGATATCGTGTTTGCAGAGGTTCCACCGGGAGAAGGAACGGGTCTCGATACTTTCAACTTTATGGGAAAGCAGGTCACCGGGTCGAGGATGGGAACGACTACTTCTATCAGTGCGGGGACGGATGTCCACAGTAGGAATGAGAGTCGGATTGCTTTGAGATTACGAAGTCCTGATGGGGGAAATGGAGAGCACTTATACAGCATGGGCCAGATCGGGGTAACTGGAGAAGTCACTGTCAGTTCTGCAAGCTTGGAGGGGGGAATTGTTCGGCCTGAGAGAATGGGAAATCAAGCATCCGCTGTTTCGGTCACGAGTCCTACTCTCGATGGGAGGAGTATGAAGAGCTTAGGAAGTGAAGCATGAGAGTTGCTTGTATAAACAAGTCTGGATTCGAGGAGATCTAACCAGAAGGACTAGATGCGCATAATGTGGTACTCGAGATGTGCAACGAAGACTTTACGACGGCGTTGAAATACCCATATATTGTTAGAATATTTATGCTCATTTGAATAATCAACAAAAGTCTGACGATTAGCCCTGTCGTGTACCATCCGAAAACGTCGGGCGCGACTCAATTGGTGCTCGACGCAATTGAGATGGACTAAAACGTCTACCATAATCATATCAGTTTCGTAAGATGGTTTGAACTTTCGACATTCAAGGCTTGAAACATTTGTTAACTCTCTAAATCTCTTTATAAAAAATAAAAAAATAAAAGCATTTCTTTTGACACAATATAATTGAGTGAAAAGTTTCCGCGGGAGAGGACATAAGATCATGAAACCATACTCCCACCCGAACGATCGACTAGTGAACGTGAACACGGATCAAGATAAGGCGAGAAAGACCAGAACAGGTTTCCCAGCAAAGGTGAATGAATCCAAAACCCTCCCCTCATCTCTCTAAAACTCGATTCCGAAATTTGCTTCAAAACGCCGTCTCAGATAAAGTACTCGGCACCGAGCTTCAACAACCAACCTTTCCACCCAACGCAAACTCTTCAATTAAATCATTCACAGCAATCATGAAGTTCCTAGCCATCCTCATCTCCGGTGTAGCAGTCGTCGTCTCTCTCACCAAACCAAGAAACTCCCCAACGGCCCTCACCTCTCGCGATGCCTCTGCGGAGGTTGGAAATGAGAAATGGGCGGGGATGGTGGTTGAACAACCTGCTGGTCGGGGACTTACAAGTATCGAGGGCACCTTTAAGGTCCCTGATTCCTTGACGTTATCTGAGAGCGCGCCGGATGGATATAATCTTGTGTCTATATTTGTTGGATTGGGTGGTAATGGTAAGCTCCCCTTCCTCCTCCTATTTTCAAAATACAGTTTATTCGTAAAAACGTTCCACTTCCATCCAAACAGCTGCCTCATCTGAATTTCGAAAAAAAAAAAAAAAACTAACTAGAAAAGACAACCTCCCCCAACTCCAAGCAGGAATTTCCCTCATGTCCCAAAAGAAAGCCGGCATAGTAACAACCTCCCACTTCGCCTACTACAGCCTCACCTCCCAATCCGCCTCCCAACAACTCGCCCTCTCAGAATTCGAATTCACTCTGAACGACACCCTCCATCTTTCCATCACCCCCAGCACCATCAATTTCGAAAACCTCTCAACAGGAAAGAACTTCTCAAAAGACCTCAATGGGACGGCAAATCCCCCTTGTCGAAACCGTCCTTGTATTCCTCCTGTGAAAAGAAGTTCTTCAGCCTCTAGTACTGGGGAAACTGGTTACTGGATTGTAGAGGAGGCGGCTTCGACCGGTGAAGAGTTTGGTAATTTCGGAACGCTGGAGTGGAAGGGTGCTAGTGGGAATACTAGTCTTGATGCTAAGATTGAGGCGGGGGGAGGCGATAGATGGGTTATTGCGGATGCCAATGGAACGAAAGTCGTGGCGGTTGCGGTAATCAACGGGGAGTATTTTCAGGTTGGACTTGTCGCCTGAAAAAAGGGCTTTTGGCATGTCAAAAGTCTTTATGGGGTCTTTTGGAGTTAGAGGCATTTTATGGGGGATCGTGGCAAAAGTGCGTTTGGTATCCAATGAGTGATCGTTGTGATACTGGCAGGTGGGGGGTTGGTTTGGGGGCTTGGAAATGGGGAGTATCAGGTATCGCTATAACACCAATATCAAACATACTTACAAAGTAATCCTGACATACCAAATCAACTCTATCGTTCTCGTCCTTTCGCAAACCACACTCTCAAGGCTGCGACTCACATACTGGCTTTTTCTGATATCCTATTTCCTTTGCAGTTGATTCGTGGCAAACCCAAGTGAGGGCAGGGTTAATTTATACTTTCAAGCTCCTTGGTTGCTTAAACCTGCAACACTCATCAATGGTTTTCGAATTAATCAAGGATAGCTGGAATTGCTATCCAAGATGACCAAAAATAACAAGGAGACCAACCTCTTAATTATTCCAAATACCCTCAAACTAACCTTTCGATTCCTACTCAAGTGATGAGAATGGGGGTAGTTTATACCGCAACGAGCAAGTCTCTTACCTAACAATCCAAATCTCGCTAAAGTTTTGCCTCAACAGCGAGGCCATTCTCTCTCAATATCCCATCCGCTTCTTTTTCCTTGCCTCCTCTTCTATCATCCTCATGCGAGTTCAATTCTCCAAAACCCTCAGTCCTCGCTATCTCTTTCTCTGACCTCACTTCCCCACACCCGATTAAAAACCCATCCAACTTCCTCATCTCGTCGCAATCCCTCCCTTCCTCAACAACCCTATCAATCCTCCCTCCATCCCATGCAATCCCAAACCAAAGCAGCACCCCCAGACTCCACGCCATCTCCATCCTCCCCCTCAACTCCGTCGGAACCCCACCCCTTCCCAACACCTCCCAAAACAAATCCTTAAACTTTCCAGCCTGCTGATGAAAACACACTTCAGAACTTCCAAGTGAAGGCAAGAGAAGGATCTCATCCAACCCATAAAACCCCATCCCAAAAGGCAAGTACTCACTCTCCCCCCAATCCACAAAGCCCCTCAACGTTCCGGATCCCTTCTCAACCATGATATTCCCCGGTAACAAATCGCCATGTGTCAACACCCACGGTAAACTCGTCATCGCCTCGAAATTCCCCAACAAGCGAGTGGTGAGGGGTCGAAACCTTGCGGGAAGCTTCCGTGAAGAGATAGAAGCCTCGGATGTAACGTCGCCGCCACTTTCGTGTCCCTATAGCCCAATGGCCGAGGTATTGTCCTGGAGTTATACGCTTCCACCTGAAAGCCCGCAAAGGTCCTTACCAAATTCTCAAGGAATCTCATACTCGTAGCCTCTCCTCTATTCTCAACTCGATAATCAAACAACGAACTCCCAGACATGAGACTCATTTCATAAACAAGCAAGCCCGTCCTCGGCAACCTAGTGACCAATCTCGTGCTCGGCGCATATTTCGGATAGATCTTTGAAGCTAGAGAGGTGACGGCGAGATCTAATTTGTAATTCTGGGTTCGGAATTGGATTATGAGATTTGAGGAGAGCGCAAAGGTTAGGGAGCAGAACCCTTGGGATGGTACTGGGGTGTAGGTTTCGTTTGGGTGGGCATAGTGGAAGAAGTGATGGAGTTCGAGGAGGTCGGTGGGTGTTAGGTTGTTTCTCTTGAGGAAGGCTCGGATTGAGGGGGTTGTTGATGAGATGAATGGTTCGGGGTTTGAGGTTATAGGGTATTTGGTCGTCGAACTTGCTGGGTAGGGTTTGGTGGTGGTCATGATGTGAGGGGTATTGTACGATGGTAGGGTAATTAATATGGTATTAGTGTTAGGCTCGAAAAGAAATGTGCAATACTTGTACAGTGCTAATTATGAATGATCAATCAATTTGCAAGATGTCTACAGTCTGATGGAGGAACTACATCCGTCTCTCACTGGAGCAAAACGAGGGGGACTACGAGAACTAGCAGCAATAGCTTCCCCACACCCCACGGGTACATACATATACAATGGTGTCATGGGCCAACCTGCATTTCGATAAGACATTATCCTCCATACGACCTCAGTCTCTCAATGTGGTGATGTTTTCTTATTCCCGCCATCCAAATCAAATCCTTCCAGACTTCATCCCACACATAGACCAAGACTTCCCTTCCCCTCCTTCATTACCCGATCCAACCACCCCATAAATCTCCAACCACATCTCTGTCCCTCTCCACCCCCCCCTCCCCCCACATTAATTAACACTTACCCCTCCCGCCCCCAACTCCACGGAAACCCTCTCACCCGTCCGGTCAAACTACCCTGACCGCCACGCGCGATCCACGAAACGTAGGGGAACCGACAACTTGCTTGTATACTCTACCAAGTATCACGACTCCTCAATTTCAGCATAGCCATGTAACACCGCATACAAAATCCAACATAATCAATCCACATATTAACTCCTGCGCGCCATTGACAGCCCCAAATCTTCGTCAACTTTGGTAGGACAAATGCACTGTGCATGCCAATCATCACTAGGCCGGGAAAGGGAGTTTATATCAAGTCCGTACTGACTGCATATGCAAGTGAGGAGAGAAGGTGGTCGGTCATCAGTGCATTTTTTCTGCTGGTTTATTTCGGGGGGCGGGAGAGGGAGAGGGAGAGGGGTTGTGGGGGAATTTTACGACGTTTTGGTTTTGGTTTGGGTTGGTGGTTGGGTTGGTGGAATCCTTCGAGTTAAGTTTCATATTTTATTGGGTTGGTGGTTTGGGTTGCTGGAACCCTTCGAGTTAAGTTTCATATTCTATAGGGTTGGTAGCAACAGCTATCGATATGAAGCGTGTAGCTCTAGCTGGGGGATGTCATGACTGGATAGAAAGTTGATATTGACGTCCGTGTAAGGGCGTCTTTGGAAGCTGTGCTGTGCACGAATAAATTCCAGGCATTGCAATGTCATTGGTGATCTGTCGTAAACAATGATCTTCGGCTGTTTCATCAACAATATGGGGAAATTGGGGAATAAACAAGATAAGGAGAAAAGCGTTCCAGGAATTCAGGGCAATGTAGGAAAGCCGGCGATCTGAGCGGAAACACATGGTATGATCTGACTGACCTGTATAATACCAAAACCCACCTGGATCCTTTGAGCTTCGTAAAAATAATTGGGTATTTAATTCACGAGCCTCCAATTTCGTGGCTATCGAATGTGTGTCATCCCAAAGATGAGCTATGGAAATGAAGAAACCCGCAATTCCACCCATTCATCCAGCCCCTCCCACCCAACGACGAAATTCCGGCGATGTTAGTCAGAGCCTAGTGCAAAATAAAGCGCTTTAAAGAGATGGTATAAGAAAAATGAAATGGCGCATGGATAATTAGCGCAAAACATGACAGCCAAACAGAGAAAAACGCCTTCGAAAAGCCCATATCATCATGACCTATGCCTGTCGTGACAGATCCTCTTCCCACCATGCCCTCCATGGCCAATCTTTGGAGAATTCCTCCCATATGTATCCATGTACGCGTCAAGTGATCGTATCTCTCGGACTTGCTGTAACCATAAACCCAATCAAACTGCTGTTTCCTTTTCGCTCAGAGGGGTGGCCTTCTCGTCGTCCACCTTTGGTCTTCGCTCTCTCATGACAGCATCTTGTCCACCCATTCTTCTGCCTAATGCTCGCTCCAACTTTGCTCCTAATGCCAACTTGCTAAGGCTCTCGGTCTTCTCTTGGCTGGGTATGAAGCGTTGGCTCTCTAACTTCTTGTTGTCAAGCTTCTCGAGCCCTTCTTCAATGTCCTTGATCTCTTGTTGGGCCGAAGCTGATGATAGGGAGGTTTTGACGGTATTGGCGACGGATGGAGCAGTGCTGTATGTGCTGTAGCGAGTGGAAGCGCGTTTGGAGGTTAACTGGAGAAATAGTCATGTCAGTCAAGGCTCACGAAGAGCAGTCATGTGGATGAAGGATAGGGGTTGACGTCAAAGAGGGGGCGAGAAATGAAGCCGACTTACGCTGGCTGCCATGATGGGACGAGATGATTCGATTGAGACTCCCATTTTGAGAGATGGATATGAGGGTTTTAAAGAAGAAAACGGACGAGTGTGGAGTAGACGAGACGAGACGAGGCCTGTCCTGTCCTGTCCTGTATGACCGAGTGGGAGGTGTCGAGGATGGTTATGGTTATGGTTATGCTGACCGCAGATCGAAGGATGACTGTTCAAGGTTGGGTTGGGTTGGGAAGGGTTGGGTGGCCCTTTTCGGAAGCGGAAAGGAGGGTATCAAGGTGGATTTGCAGGTTCAGTCAGGTTCAGGTGGCAGGGGGGTTGGTTTTCGGTGGCAAGGACGAAGTTGACGAGGGGAGGCAGCGAGTAGGTAGAGCAAGGTTCGTTGGGAGAGTGCAGTGCAGTGCTGGGCCCAGGTGTTGTGGGAGAAAGATGCTGCAAAGCAAAGCAAGAGGACGACGGCAAGGCAAGGCAAGGCAAGGCAGGTTATCTCGCCTCTTCAGCAAGCGCGGTTGGAAAAATGGAGACGGGAGTCTCTTTGTGCAGGCGTGGAAGGATCCTGGTCCCGGTCAATTTCTCGATTCCACGTTTTTGCACGTTTTTGGCGTTGGGGGGGGGGGTCTCCACCTTGGTGTTTGAGGTTAAGAGGTACGGAGGACGTTGGCGTTGGTAGTTGGTACAGATGCTCGCTCACGAGTGCTTGCCGATCTTAGACCCGTCGGACCAAGATGGACATGCGATGATGAGGCGAGGGGAGGGGCAATCGACCAAAAAACCCGCCAAGTAGCAAAAGTAAATACCTAGAAGCTTCTCTTTGGAAAGGAAAGACATCTTGATCTTTCTAGAAAATCGGTTGGGCAGGGACGGGAAAGGAAGGCGGGCTGGGAGACACGGTTCGGGGAAGTTGAAATGGGCTTGTCTTGTCTTATACGACAGGACTAATGCAAGACTAATGGAAGACAGGTTAGTTGTGAGCTATTGTGCTGTGGCCGGTCTGATTTATTTTTAGAGGTCCAAAGGGGTTTGCTTTGCAGGCCTCAGTTTAAATTATTGTTTGGGCAACAAGTTCATTTATGGGCAACAACTTCTCTCTCGAACCACTTTCTGTATAGACTCTAGTTGTAAAGAACAGAATAAATTCTAAAAAAAGTTAAAATGATTTGAAAACGACTTAAATGGCCTGCGGACGATCATTTCGCGACTTAACTGTTACTGCTAAGAGCAGACACTCTAGACATTTAATCTACGCTATCTAGTATATTTTAGTACTCCTTTTTTAGTATTTAAGTTAATTATACTACTTCTTTTTAAGTAAATTAAGTAAATTAAATAAATTTCATAAGAAATGCCAAGGTATTTAATATAGAATAATACTTAAAGTAAATAATTATCTTATTAAAAATAGAGCTAGTAATATATAGCTTAGTAGCTTCTATACTCTCTTTCTAATTTACTTTCTATTTATCCTTCTTATAATAGCACGAAATATATACTACTATCGAAGAGATATATAGAAGTATACTTAGTAGAATAATATATATAAATACTAAGCTTTAATATAGAAGAAAAGAATAAACTAGGCCTTTTCTAACTCTAGAAGAGTAGACAGCTATATATAAGAGATTAGATAGTACTAAAAAGGTCTAAAACTAAATAATAATATACGTCGGCTAATACTAAAGCTTAAACTCTACGAAGTACGTTTAAAAGTCTAGATATATATAACCTTTCTAAATTAGATAATATAAAATAATAACTACTAAAACCTTATATATATAGTATATACTATATAATCTCGGCTATATAGAATAGTAGGCTATTATACTTCTAAGTATAAGATCTAGCTTATAAATAGATATAGTCTTTCTAGCTTTATAAAAGCTATATTCTATAGTTACTATATCTTAGTCTACTTATATATTCTCTTACTACTACTTCTATATCTCTTTCTTATCTTCTTTTTATAATACTACCTTCTTTCCTAGGCTTTTTAAGCGTAGGTAGTAAAATAGTACTATTAATATTTAAATCTATAATCTAAACTAGATAAAGATTAGTCTCTAAATAGATATATAAGAGACCTTTTAGAGTATATAGAAGTAGAATCTAGTTCTAAAGATATTAGCTAGCTTTATAAACAGCTATAATAGTATATAAGTAAGGTAAAAGCATAGCTTAAAACCGTTTATAAGTATAAGTCCAGAGACGTAGGTTAATAATATAGCTCTTTTTATAAGAATTAGCTACTATAGTAGATTATATAATATAAGTTATAACGAGAAGTTCGTTATTAGATATAAGTATAATATAACTTCGTCTTACTTAGTAACTTATAGTATCGCTTTTAGTAGATATAAGTTCTAGATTTTATACTATTATCTTCTTACTTTTCTTCTATTATTTTATATATTATACTATAATATATTTAAAGATATACTAGTAGAGAGCTAATATTAAAAAAGAATACTCTTCTTTAAGAAGAGCGTTAATTATTTCTCTAGTACTACTTATAATATAGCTATACTAAGGCTCTAATATCTAAGCTTTTTTCTATTATTCTATTAGAATCTTCTCTAAATATATAATAACCGGTTCGCTATATATATAGTATATCTCGTTCTAGATTATCTTAAAGTAGACTATATATTAGTAAAAATAAGCTACTAGAAGAATAATACTACTTTCTAGCTATAATCCTTTTTAACGTTCTTAGTAAGAAGCTAGTAATAGTTAATATAGTTAGCTTTATTACCCTCGTCTACTATATTCTTAAGTCTCTTATAGCGATCGCTTATATAAAGCTATTTTAGAGATTATAAAAGAAGGTAGTTCTAGTCTATTAGTATTATAAGAGAGAACTCTAGCTAAGCTAGATATAAGAATTAGAGAAACTAGAAGACTTACTTATAACTAGAGAGTATAGTTCGCTAGTAGTATTTAAAAAAAGTATATCTATAAGTTATTACTTTCTCCTTCTACTATTATAAAGCTTTTAATATATATTTTATTATTTCTATTATAAGAGATCGCGAGAAGTAGCGTCTACTTATAAGTAAGTTTTAGCTACGTTCTATTAAAACTAGTCTATAGTAGACTAAACTAGTATAGGTAATTACTACTAAGAAACCTAATAAAAACGTACTAGAAATAATAGTTCTATATTAACTTAAAGTTAGTAATAATACTAGAGTTAGTATTATAGAGATATTAAAGATATACTAGGATATAGATAAAGTTGTCTTTCTACTCTTTAACTATCTCTAAAGTAAGTATTTACTTAACTCTTTATACTTATCTTTTATTAATCTAGTAGCTATATTTAAGTTATATAATATCCTAGATTATAAGAGTTTATATTTATATTATAACTTTAACTAATATAGGAAAATACTTAAGTAGCTAAGAGAGATAAGAAGAAGAATATTAGGAGCTACTTACTAAGTTATATATAGTATAGTTATATATAGTATTTAGAATACTAATCTTAATAAACTTAGTAAAGTAGTTCGTTATTTATAGGTAGAAAGAATATTATAAGTTGAAGTTCTTTTACTTTAAGTAGTATACTAGGCTAAGTACTACTTTATTATAACGTTCTACTAAGAAGACCTACTCTGCTTTAATATACTACTTAGAAACCTTCTAAAGTACGTCTTTAAATAGAGTCTATTTATACTTAAGCTAGACTAGAAACGTCGACATATCTAAGTTAAATTCTAGGTAAGAGAGTACTAGATAAGATAGTAAATAACTTTAAAATAAATAAATAAATAAAAGAGATAGAGTAAAGAGTAACGATTATAGAATAATATATAATATATAAAAAATAGTAAAGAAAGATCTATCTTAGAGAGAAAAATATAAAAAACACTCTACTTCTTTTTTACTTTACTATTCTCTATAATTTATTCTATTTACTATTTAAAATAATAAGAAATTATAAAATAATAAAACTATTTAGAGTTCTAGTTCTTCTTCTAATATTATAAGAAATACTAAGAAAATGTAAAATTATTAAAATTAAGCTTATCTAGAGTATAACTTCTAATAAAAGCTTATTTCTTAGTATTTCTTATAATATAAGTTAAAAATAGAGTGTTAAAGTAGATATATAGAGGCAAAAGGCTATTAAAGTCGCTTAGAGAATATATTATAAGCTATTTAAGTCGTTTTCTCTAAAATAACAGCTAGCTATAATAAAAAAACCTTATAATTAAGAGCGAGATAAGTAAGCATTAGTAGAAAGTTATATAATATTAGGTAAAAGAACCTAAAAAGGTTAAAAAAGCTCTAAAAGTTAATAAAATCGCCTAAAAAGTCTATACTAGAATTAATACACTTTTTTAGCTCTTAGTTAAAAGAGTCTCTTATAGTAGACACGGAAACTAGTACTATTTCTTATGCTTAGCTTAGCTCGAGGTTTAGCTAAACTTAGAAACACTCTCTTTTTTAGACTCTTTTATATATATTCCTTACTATTATAGCTAAAGATAAAGATAGTAAAGGCTATAACTAGTAGACTAGTAAGAGACTTTGAACTTCTAAATCTATAAACTCTTCTAAATCTACGATACGTTCTAAAAAGAGACCTAAAAACGCTTATAATAAGACTTCTACTAAAGCTATAGTATAGGCTACTATTATCTACTTAGATATATAGATTCTACGAGGCTATAAGTAGAATAGAGATAAGCTCTTTAAGTTTACTAGCTACTTAAAGTATATAGGATATTAGTATATTAAGAGGCTCTATTCGTCTATTTAAGAACCTAATATAGAAGCTACTTTTACTAGGCGTATAGCTTATAATCTAAGACGAACTAACTACTAAGGAGGCGAGTTTCTTCTATCTAAGAACAACGTATACTAACTCGAGAGAATTATATAGAATAATAGCTTTAAAGAGTATATAATAACGTAAGAATCTCTTATATAAGAGATATAGGTATAATAGTACGCTATCCTAGATTATTATATAATAGTACTATTCTAAATTGTCGGCATTCGTAAAACTGCCGATATCTCTAAGCACTACTAATACCTCTAATACTCCTAGAGCTGAGATTACGAATAACTAATACTTATATAAGCGAAGTACTAAAGGTATTAATATCTAATATTTATATATAGAAGAGATTAAGAGTTAGATATTATATATTTAGCTTTCTAAAGATTTAGAGGTTATATATTTAGCTTTTTAGCTCTTATTATTTAGTATTAGCTATATTAGATAGAGCTTAGTTATTATTATTATTAGAACTTAGAAGCTTTCGACCTCTTATATATAGACGTTTATGTTTAATATAAAAGAGAAATAGTTATTATTTTCTTCTATATTAGTACCTAGTATCTATATATATTATTCTACTATATATACTCTTATATACCTCTACTATAGTTATATATATTTTATACTATTATATAAAAATAATAACTCTTCTTTACTAGTAATAGCTTTAATAATATCTCTTTTAAGCTTATTACTACTCTTTATTTAGAAGTCGATTTACTCTTAATTTAGAATATTATAATAGTATTCTTAAATAGCTAGGTAATTAGAGACTACTTAGATAGCTAGTAATACTAGGGTTTAGTATTTATATAAATAGCTAGTAAAAATCGTATTTTAATATATATTAAGAGATTAGAATATACTAAGTATTTTTAAGAGTTTTAATAACCTTAGATTTAGTAAATAAGTCGACTTATAATAGTTATCTAGAAGGCTTCTAAATCTAATCTTACCCCTCTCTCTCTCTTAAAATTAATATCTTTAAAATATTAAACCTAGTTCTACTATAAGATATTAAACGCTCTTCTAGAGCTATCTCTCTTTCTAAAAGCTACTTAAATAGTACTTATATACTAAGATCTAGAAGATCTTAACGAAATAATAGTTAAAGAGACTAGTAGGACTTCTTAAATATAGACTAGATATAGTTAGTTATATAAGCTTTAGAAGTAGAAAATTAAGAAATAAGGAATTAGCTAGCTAAGCTAGAAAGATAGATAAGCGATCTTATAATTTAAAGTTAATAAAACACTTTATCTCTAAACTCTCTCTAAACTAACTCTTTCTTATTTCTAAGCTTAAATTTATATCCCTTTTAGCTATAGATAGCTACTCTTAATACCTTCTAATAACCCTCTTCTAGAGCTACCTTCTTTTTTAAAAGACCTTCTAAACTCTCTCTAATCTATAACTATATACTAAGACCTAGAAGATCTTAACGAAATAATAAGTAAGACTTCTTAAATATAGATAATATATAGATAAGATAGTAGTATAAAAATAAAAGATAAAACAATTAGTTAGATAAGATAGATATAATTATAAGTAAACTATAAAGTTAATAACTTAAAAAATACTCTACCTCTAAACCCTTACTAATCTAACTCTCTTTTAAACCTTTATTTAAACCCTCTTTTACTTTTTAAAGCCTATGTTTAGACCTCTTTCGCTTATAAGCCTTTACTCTTAATAAACTTCCTACTACTTCCTAAACTCTTAAATTAGATATAAATTAGTTAAAATATACTTTCTATTAAGATAAAACTTAGAAGTAAGCTCTTAGCTAAGTTATTATTATTTCTTAACTAAATATTATCTAACTCTATTCTAAACTTCTCTTAAACCTCTACTAGCGAATATTTAAAAAGACTATAGTTATAGACTAAGTCCTTACTAATATAAAAGTTAAAAGAGATAGAAGTTAAAAGAGAAGAAAGTAGAATTAGAAGAAGAATATATTAAAGAAACTTTTACTAACTTTAAAAGGTTACTTTTTAAGTATAGTTATACTTAAAGAGATACTAGAATTAGAAAGGTTCTTTTATATATAGAATAAAATAAGATTATATCTTAGCTCTAAAACGTGTCTACTACTCTTAAGAGATACTAGAATTATAACTTCGCTAAGATAGTAAATAATCTTTTAGCTATAGATAAGAAGACCTACTAAAACACTAAGTTATAAGATATTAGTACTATAGTTTAGAACACCTCTCTATCTAGCTCTAAACTCCCTATAATATAATAGTAAATCGTTCTCTACTTTAAAAGTAAAATCGGAATTAGAAGATAAATAAGTCTTTAAGTACTCTAAAGAGAATAAGACAGCCTATAGGCCTAAGTAACACAGTCCTATAATAGTACTAATAAATATTATACTTAAAACTATACCTCTTTTTTATTATCTTAAATATTAGATAGTATTTTTAATATTTAGTATTAAGTTTATTTAACTAGCTAAAACTACTTCTTTTATTATCTTAAACTTTAAATAGTAAAACTTTAATAACTTTAAAAACAACTTTGCCTTTAACTATTTAAAACTCCTCTTTTTATTATCTAGATACTTTAAATAGCGTTTTTAATATTTAGTAATAAACTCTTTTAACTTACTAAAACGCTACTAACTTTAATAAGAGTCTTATAATCTTTACTTTCTTACTTTCTTTTATTTCTAATAAAGTTAGAAGTTTCTTTTTATTTAAATTTAACTTAGATATAAATTAATATACTCTTAAAAGAATAGTAACCTTTTAGCTAAGTTATTACTATCTATAATATTATTAATTTTTTTATTTCTAACTTTACGTTTTTTTTAAATTCTTTAAATTAGATATAAGTTAGTATACTCTTAAAGTAAGCTCTTAACTAAGTTATTACTACCTCTTAACTAAATAACTTCTAACTCTACTCTAAATTCGCCTCTATCTCTATTTTAAACTTTTTAAACTTTTTAAACTTTTTAAACTTTTTCTAACTTACTAGATAGGATTAGACTATACTCTTTTAGTAAATATGAATACTTATACTTTAATATTAAAAGATTAGAAATAAAGTCTCTTTTATAAGTATCTATAAACTAGGTTAGATACGATTCAGATCCTACTTAGTATCTTATAGATAATTTTTAAGGTTTACTATATTATTTAAGAGACTTTTATACTAAATATCTAGAAGAGCTAAGACTACTCTAATATCTCTCTAAATAGCTTAATATATAGGAATTAGATAAAAATTAGATAAAAGAGTTAATTTATAAAACTCTATTAATACTCTCTAATTCTAGTTACTCTTAATAAGGAACTTATAATAAAAACCTAAGATAAAACACTAACTAGTAAGAATATTTAAAATTAATAAAGTAAAGAACTAAGACTAAGTTACTACTAAAACAGAGCTTATATATCCTCTTCTTCCTCTAACTTATTATTCTTCTCCTTACTCTCTTAAGTATAAGAAGCCTAAATTAGCTCTTCCTCCTCTACCTCCTTCTTATAAGTACGCTTCTTACCTTAATAACCTCTTATAACCGGCTTTAAAGAGGACGCTTATAAACTCTTTAAATAGGCCTTAAAGAGGACCTAAACCTAGGTTTAGATAGAGGTCTTACTCTTTATAGTATAGTATAAGAATTATTAAATATTAGTAACTAAAACCCCTCTAATAAGTAAGAGGTACTTATAGTAACCTTAGTATAAAGTGCCTAAGTCTTCTCTAAGAGTATAAACTATACTTCTAAACTATTCTTTAGTACCTTTATACTAGTAATAACTAATACCTTATTTAAGGCCTTAGTAGCCTTCTTAATCTCTTTCTTCTCTTTCTTAAGCTTAAGCTTACTAAACTCCTTCTTAATAAACTATAGTAACTACTTAAGTTAAAATAAATTTAATATATATTTAAGATTAAACTTACTAGGATATATATAGTATTCTACTTAATATAGTATCTATACTTCTTTAACTTTAGCTTTTTAAAAGTATATATATAATCTCTATTCTAAGATTTTGTCTAAAAGTATTAAATATAATAGACTTAGTAGGTAGCTAGAAGTGTACTAAGAGGATATAAAAGAGGTATTTTACTATATTAGATTAGTCTTAAATTAGGTCTAATTAAGAAGAGAAGAACTTACTTTTATATATATATATATCTAATATATATATATGTTCTAGAAGATAAGTTAGTATATAAAGATATACTTAATTAGAAGATATTCTTACTATTTATATTATTTAGATAAAAAGAAAAGAAGAAGAGAAGTTAGAATTAGAGAAAAGTCGCCTACTAATATACTACTTATAATAATAGCTATTACTTTATAATTATTATTTATTACTTAATAATTACTATTATAATATATAATAATAGTAAGAATATAATAACTCTATAGTAGAGTATTACTTTCTACTTACTAGCTAATTATTAGCTTCTCTTCTATTCGCATCCTATTATTATATAGTATATAGTAGTAAATAAAGAGTAAATAGCTCTTAAAATAATAATACTACTAGCTACCGACTCTATCTTAACTACTAGATACTATAATAGTAAGATAAGTTATATTCTTTATAATAAAGAGATAAATAATACTTTAATTAACTTAATACTATACTAATTAATAACTAAAGACTTAGAACGAGTCTTTTTAAAGAGAGAGGATATAATAGTATACTATCCTAGATTATTATATAATAGTACTATTCTAAATTATTAGTATTTATAAAACTACTAATACCTCTAAGTACTATTAATACCTCTAATACTCCTAAGGCCGAGATTACGAATAACTAATACTTATATAAGCAAAGTGCTAAAGATATTAATATCTAATATTTATATATAGAAGAGATTAAGAGTTAGATATTATATATTTAGCTTTTTAAAGGTTTAGAGGTTATATATTTAGCTTTTTAGCTCTTATTATTTAGTATTAGCTATATTAGACAGGGCTTAGTTATTATTATTATTAGAACTTAGAAGCTTCCGACCTCTTATATATAGATGTTTATATTTAGTATAGAAGAGAGACAGTTATTGTTTTCTTCTATATTAGTGCCTAGTATCTATATACGTTATTCTACTATACGCACTCCTATATACCTCTACTATAGTTATATATATTTCATATTATTATAATAAGTTCTTAGTATATAACTAGGAACTTATGTTTCTAGGAAGACTATATAAAGAAGACTTAGGCAGTTTAGTTAGAGACATTATATAGCTTATAGAAAGAGCTATATAAACTCGGATCTTATAAAGTAGTATAAGAAATAGGCTAAGAATATATTAAAAAAGTATCTAAATACTAAAGACTAGTATAGAGTTCGTTTCTTAGATAAGGTATTCTTCTTTAGTTCTTTCTTATTTCTTCTTTATTTCTTTCTTATTTCTCTAATTCTAACTCTTATTTATAGGTTTATTTCTCTTTTAGACCTACTAGTTAGATTTACGTCTTATGAAGGCCTAGCGAGAAAGACTATCTAGACTATATATAAAGATAGAAGAAGAAGATAAAGACGAAGAAGAGAAAGAAGAGAGAGAATAAGAGAGAAGAAGTAGACTTATCTTATAAGCTATATACTTAGGCTATTATTAGTTATAACTTTAAAAGCGAACTAGTTTTCTATAATATAGAGAATTCTAATAAGAAGATGTCTTATAAGTGCTATATAGACTAGATTCTTAATCCTTTTATCTTACTTTAGATTAGAAGAGGAGATGACTTTGTTTTAGAGAAGGATAGAGATTCTAGATATAGCTATAGAAAAGAGAAGTAGAACGATATACTAGCTTAGAAGAAGGTAAATAATCTTAAGACTTATAAGAACTATATAGAAGCTCTTAATTTTACTATTATAGAGAACTACTAGTAGGTTCTTAAATAACATATTAAAAAGTTTACTTATAATACTCTTAAAGGTTTAAAAGAGCTTACTTTAAAGAGATAGACTAATTTAAAGTAAGAAACTATTAATAAGTAGGTAAAGGAAATACTCTAGAGGCTATAAGACTATATAGATGTAGATAGTTAAATAATAGGATATTAGAATATATATAAATTTATATATAAATAAATATAAAAGTACGTGTTTTGGTGTTAGTAGCTTACTAAGCTAAGCATAAGAAATAGTGCCACTTTCCGTGTCCACCGCGAGGGTCTGTAAATGGAGGGAGAGCAGGGAAGATCAAGCTCCCAACGGCCTAAAGTGGTGCAGCGCGAGGACGACGGTGAAGATCCGCACCTAAATGATGGTTCATGTCCGAAGGAGAAAAGGGGGAAGAGGAGAAATGCGATGCACCTCCTACAGGCATCTTGCTAGCCGTGCTGTTCAACATTTCTCCCACGTTTCGCCATGTGGGAAGTGGGAGGATCTGATCTGATCTTGCAATGAATGATGCACATAGAAGGTTGCGTTGCCCAGAGAGATCACCAGTCGGTTCGGAATTCTGTTCCAAAATCTCCGTATAGATAAGAAGAAACACCGCCACGAGAATACTTGGGAAGGAGAGAGAAGAGGGGAAAGTTTGCAGAGTAAATTGAGGCCTGTAAGTAATGCCGTTGGATTACATACCTATACCTAGGTATTACCTTATCAATCTCATCCCCTACACTACAACCGCTCGGTTGCTACCTTACTTCCTACTTCTTACTTCCCACTCCGCTATGCCGAATTTCCCCCGCATCTCAAACAACAAACTTCATCCACCTCGGATTCCTTCATCTCACCACATCATTTGGCACCTGACTAGAAACCAATAACCGAGGTGCAATTTGGTTGAGATCACTACCCAACATGCCCCCCAAGAAGTCCTTCATGAAAGACCTCAAGAAAAAGTCAAAGCATTCTCCCCAGGTACGCTAATTTGAGCATGGCCGCCTACGCTTTTGCCTGGCATTGACTTGATATAGCAGCCGACCACCGCAGATGAGTACTTAGCAGGTAGGTCATATAGCGAACGACTGTCTCAAGAAATGTGCTGAGTGGAGAAATAGCTGGTGTCGATTTCGAGGAAGCCGGTGGTAAATGGAGGAGTGGCGATGCCGCAAAAGTTTGCGCCCTCCCCTTCCTCCTCATGGGATTTCTCTCTAATTTCTCATAGTCTGCGAGATTTTTTGTCCGAGCGATCGAGTGCTACGCGGAGGCTCTCCGAAAATTCCCGACTTCCTTTGATCTAGCATACAACAAGTGAGTGCATGTTGATGGGAAGAAGTCCAGTCAGTCAGTGTCTCACATGCATCAGGGCGAGAGTACAGTACGAGCTCACACAACATCCAAAGCTGCTCAAACAATTGCCAGGTGACCTCATGGGACTGCTGCAGGCTGCACTCGAATGCAGTCGATATGCGCTGAATTTGAGTCGAGATGATGCCGATGTTTTATTGTGAGTTTCTTTTCCTTGCAGTTCGTCTCTCAAATCTGCTCTTGCTTGACATGGTATCCCCGTTCTGCTTTTACGCTTTTCGCATTAGTCAAAGGTTTTCTCCTCCCAAACGCGTTTTTGATTATGGTTCTATTTGGTTTTCTAAAGATTGGCAAAACACGCTACCCTGTTGATTGTGTAAACAACGTTGGAAACGCGAGTATCGTGCAACTGTCAGCACATCAGCAGCAGGACATCAAAGTGGGTGCACTGCGATTGATTTTCATTTTTCTCGAGGCGCTTGCCAATAGCTCTTGGTGGATTCTGTATGCTATCGTTCCAACCTCGGGTTGGTCAATAAGCTGCAATATATACTTCACGTTCGTACCTGTCCTAAGTTCTTGTTCTTCCAACTTTCTGGGATAATTTAGACTATTGACCTAGATAGTTTCGAGTCAGCTGCTCTAAATCTTTAGGTTAATTTCAATTTAGACCTAATTTTGGAACAGTTGAGAGTTCAGGCAGGAGCGCTGTGTTAATGAATGACGAGCTCTTCCTAGCATGATTGCATTCAAGTCCCTCGGGAGCTCTGTACAAGTTGTTCGATGCTATTCAGTTTTTTATGAAAATTCCTTCATTTCCCTCCAACCTATTCTTGACACCAATAAGGGAGTATGCACTGACGACCACAGCAACACCGCTCAGATCCTTACCAGTCTAGCTGATGGAGGGAGCGGGAAGAACTTAAACGACACTGAAGGTGACGGGGCGTCATGTGGCCTCCTTGAAGAAGCATTGGGGCTTTTCCAAAGATGTCTCCTCATACAAGAGCAAGAGTACCAGCAATTCCAAGCCCAACTCGCAGCGGCCTCTGAAAACGCCCAAACGGAAACCACCAGGCCCGAAAATGTACAATCCGAGCAGGCAAGCTCAAGCAATACCGCCCCACAAGCAAACGAAGAGGAACAGTGGGTTAGTGTTAGGGAGCCGGTTACGAAAGATGGACTCGTTGATACACTCCTTGCCCTGGTTGAGACTTTGAGTGTGCTTTGCAGCCGTTCTAGTCGCCTCGAGCGGGATGCTGAAAAATACTTGCATACCGTCAAGCAACTCGCCACCCCTGAACTTTTACAAAAGCTTTCCATGTACGCTTCGTGTACCGAACGAGAACTTGATGTTGCCGTTGGACAAGTTGGTTTAATCAGTGCTATCTTCGAGACAAAGTATCGAGCACGACTTGCTGATTTTAGGGTAAGGTTTCTCTCCACCACCTCAATCTATTCTAAAACTAATTATCTGGATCTAGGAATATGCCGCTGCCGTCGAAGAAGCATGGGCTCGCCTAGACCTTGAAAAACATGTCGAAGGCCTTTGTAACCGAGCCGAGTCGTACATCACTGCCAGCAACACCATCTTCGAGGGGGAGGCAGAAAATAACCCTGACCCGGATTTGCTATCTGAAATTACAAAACTCCAATGGACCCTCTTCTCTCTCGCAGCCCAAGATTTGACATCTGCCTCGAAATTCCGGGACGATGAGAATATCGGAAAGATATTCCTCATGAGAGGTGATCTCGAGCTTTCCAGAGCTGCCTTGGGAAGACCACCGCTCAATCTTGAGTTGGCCGAGAAGAATAGGGGTGTTCTTTTGGGGAATGCGGAGAAGTATTATAGGGGTGCTAAAGTTTTGACTGCTGGCGGGGAGATGCAGGAGGAGAATAAGGAGGCGACGGTTAAGGAGGCTTTGGCTAAGGGATTGCTGCGGGATGGGAAGGAGTTGGAGATGGTGAGGAAATCCATCATAAGGGCGGATGAGATTTTGTGGCAGGCTGTGGGTGAGGGGTTGGTTGATGAGGGGTCTCTTGGGTTAATCAGTCCTTGAACCGGTGGAGGTTTCTCGAGCGTATGAATCAAGGCAGGAGACGATATTTCATGGATATCCATCTCAATATGGCTATAAGGGGCTGGGAACAAGCCACAAAAAACTGCTGTGAGGCAGGAAGGCCAGGGGGGTTGACGGAGCGGAGCCTTGCTCAATGCTCATAGCGAATTTGTTACATTTGCTATCACAGGAAACATAGATAGCTCACACTTGTATCCTCCAACTCCAAAGTTTGTATCACAAAAAAAAGCATATTGTTATACGAACTCTATCAAAGAAAGGCGTTATCAACCTAAGTCCAGTTGCCCACAGGTAATACTATTTATTCATTGCCGATTTTGTTGTTTACCCCGAGTAACAAAAGGATACAAATATTTTCGGGTAGCCTAAAGTGGCGAAGCTATTCGTCTAAGTTATTTACCACAGACCAAGCAACTGAAATTACAAACTTGAAAAAAAACTAGGTACCTAAGTACTCTTTTAGTGAATAGTGACCAATCACGTGTCTCCTTCAAAGTTTTCCGGGACGGAAGAAACAAGTCGATCCCCTGTGCCACCAAAAAAAAGGTCTTACTTTGCGTAGGATAATTTTGAAAAAGATATTTCAAATTTACCCGAGACTTCAGAATTGCTAAGTAATAATAGCAACTTGTTAAAGATATTTCAATCAGTGTGGTGGTTGAATACAAAAACGACGGCGTTTTCTCGAACCTTGGGCTTGGCGACGGGGCTCCGTTTAGTCAGAAGGCCGCTAGAGCCAGCCCTCCAACTCTTTTGTCAAATTTCGAGCCCTCTCCTCATCGCAACTCCACCAAAACATCAACCTGTTCCCTCCTCCCTCTCCCAGCTCAGTCCTTCTTCTAGAACTCCCTTTCGGTTCTGATTCTGATATCTGATCTTTTCTAATCTTATTGTATTCAACCTTCGCGGTTTACACATCTCCTTCCAAAAAAACTCAGTCTTCCCCCACGGGTGCCTCTCCTTCGAATCAAAAAGCGCGTTCGATATCCGTAACAGGACTCGACTCGACAGCCTCGAAGACTGCTTTATTGCATTCAATCCCCTCCCCCAGTGGAAATATACCCCCATTTACTTGGTTAGAGCGACTCTCTCATCCTCGAAACGATCCCTCCCGCTACCTCTCCCACTATCCTCCATCATGGCAACCAACGGTAGCTTCACGCAACAGGACCAGTACAAGAACGCACCCGCAGAACAGTATCCAGCTACCTCTGGCGCGGCCGACTCTAATACTGGAAGCGCGTCGGGCAATGACTTGTCCAAGGATGAGGTTGGATGGTACTTCGTTGAGCAATACTACACCACCTTGAGCAAGTCTCCTGAGAAGCTCCATGTAAGCCCAACCAGCCTCCTCACCCCCACTCATACATGCTAATGACAATAGCTTTTTTACGGAAAGCGCTCTCAATTCGTGTCTGGTCTTGAGGCCGAGGTAGCTCCAGTCTCCGTTGGCCGAAGCGTAAGTTTTCGTCCTCAATTCATATTTTCATCATCTAACAGCAGCAGGATATCCAAGAACGAATCCGCGAACTCGACTTCCAAGACTGCAAGGTCCGTGTCTCCAACGTTGACTCCCAAGCTTCATTCGACAATATCGTCATCCAAGTTATTGGGGAAACATCAAACAAGTCTGCCGAGCTTAAGAAATTCGTGCAAACTTTCGTTCTCGCCCAACAACCTACCGGATACTTTGTTCTCAACGATATCTTCCGATACATCAACGAGGAGGGTGACGAGGAGGTTGTTGAGGCAGCTCCAGTTGAGGATGCTGCTGGTCCTCTTGACCAAGATGTTGAGATGCCCAAAGCTCAAGCTTCTACCGAGGAGGCAGCTCCTGAAGCTTTGAACGCTGAGGTTGTTGACAAGAAGTTGGAGACCGTTGAGTCGGAGGCAGCTCCTACCCCATCTACCAACGGAACTTCCGAGGAGGTTGTTGAGGCTGAGGCTCCTGTTGCTGAGTCCAAGGAGGAGGAATCCACACCCGAGGCTGCCGAGAAGGCCGTTGAGGAGGAAATCAAGGAGGCAGAGAAGCCAAAGGAGCCTGTCCCAAGCCCAGTTGTCACCCGCACTCCTTCTGCCACCGCCAAACCTGCCGAACCTCTCAAGCCAGCGGCTCCAGCTAAGCCAAAGAGTTGGGCTAGCTTGGTTGGTTCTTCAACTCCTAAGCCAGCTGTTCCAGCCTCTGTTACTGCTCCAAAGACTGCTACTCCACCTGCCCAAGCTCGTGCTGCCCCGCCCGCAAAGGCCGCACCTGTTCAGGCTCAACCAACCGAGTCGACCGTTCCTGCTGCTGAGAAGGACAAGGAGAACACCCCCGGTGCTGGCTGGCAAACTGCTGGCGATAACGCCAAGAGACAAAACCGACCACAATCAATCTCTCAAGCACCACTCGAGAAGGAGGGCACGATGGCATATATCCGAAACGTTACTGAGAAGCTCGGCCCTGATGAGCTCCGAAGTGCATTGGAGTCTTTCGGTACTTTGATTTACTTTGACATCAACCGCGGAAAGGTATGGACAATTTTCTAATTTTTCTTGTGACATTGCTAATAGTTCTAGAACTGTGCCTTCGTTGAGTATGCCACCGCCGAGGGTTACCAAGCCGCTGCCGCTGCCAATCCACACCAAATTGGAGGCGAGAACATCTTTGTCGAGCCACGTAGACCAAAGGCCAACGCCTATGGCGGAAACGGATACGCTGGAGGACGTGGGGGTGCTAACACACGAGGTGGTCGTGGCGGATTCCAAAATGATCGTCAAGGTGGCCAAGGAGGAAGAGGCGGTTTCGGACCAGGAAATCGAGGACGTGGTGGTGCTCCTGCAGGTGCCCCAAGAGGGCGTGGAGCTTCTCAAGCTGCCGCATGAGCGTCTTACTCTTCTCCGCCCCGAGCCTCATGCTCGACATAATTCACCCTTGCAACAATATCCACGATTTCGACGCTGTAACATACTTTGGACCACGGTTATTTTCTTCTTCATGAGACCCAAGAACTTTGTACTCTACTTGCTATCTGCTTATTCTTTTCTTTCCTCCTGCAGCATTCACTAATTTTTCAACTTTCGCTGTGTCTTTTTGAATTTGAAAGGAAAAGTTTTTAGCAACGCATGTATCAAGGGATGGATCGTTGGGAGATTTTTTTGTCCTTTCGGTTTTTTTTACAGGGTTTCATGGGTTACGCTTTGCTTGCTTCGTACAAATAGTTGAGCTGCGTTTTGCGTTGGTCTTCATCTGCATTTTCAAAGGGATGGAACAGGATGGATGGACCAAAAAATACTTGTCGCATTCAGCGGGAAAAAATGGGTGCTCATGGAAATTTGCAAAAGCATGCTTTTAAGGATGGATTTTCGATAGGGAAGTGGGAGTGGTGTGACAGCGTGGGATGGGGAGGGGAGTGGATTTGGATCTTTTGAGGCTTATGTGCCGATTGATCAAGATAGGAGGAGTTGCTTGGGTCGTCTGGCGGGTATTGTGCAGCGGATGACGGAGATGTAATTATTGCGCTATACAACTTAATGACAAAAATGTCCATCTTGCTAAGAATTTTATTGGCTTGTGCTTATTCTGTTCTGTGATTTCGAATGGGGCGCAAGTGCAGTATGGCCGTCGTTTCTTGGGCTTGGTACCAGCAAAATGACAGGCATTCTCCTCTTCTGGTTTCGTGGGCCAGCCAAAGCTCGATCAAGAGTGTGGACACCATTTGGATTTCCTCTTTGAAAAATCCTCAAGAATAGTACCATCTGACCACTATATACTCTCTTGTACAATGGGGAAAAATAGAACCCCCTCTATGATATAACACAGGGTGAGCAAGCGAGTCAATCTTCAAGTCACCGTCACGCAATCGGTTGATAGGAGATGTTTCTCCATTCAGAGAATAGTACAGACTTCTCCCACAACTTGGCTTGGCTGTTAAGGCTACCTCAACCAAGGTGGGAAGGTGGGAAGGTGTAGTATGGCTTTCTCACTTTTTCCATGTACTTGGGGTCGACCTGGGTAGTGAGAATTTACGCCCAAGCCAACGAAAAAAAAAACGAAATAGGTAGCAATAACTGCAAGTGTGTGGGTGGGATAGATAGTGGGCTCTTCCACTTAAGTACCTTGGTGTCTGTTATACGTGCAGAGTTAGCGTGTTGTGTTGTGCTGATTCTCTTTTTTTCTTTTTTTCTTTTTTTCTTTTTTTCTTTTTTTCTTTTTTTCTTCTTCTTTTCGGAAGAGGGTTTGAGGGATCTTTAGTTTAGAAGTGATTTTTTAAAAAAAAATGTTGTCAGATACTGTAGCTGGGAAATATGGTGCGGGTTTGTGTGACATAGTTGAAAATGGTTTTTGTTTTGGAAGCTGGTTTACGGTTTTCCTACTCTTGGGCTTTGGAGCACAAGTACTTTTGTTTGGTAGGTACGGGGAGAGTGTGTGTAGGTATGTATGTATGTGCTTGCTGTACGTTATGTTTGAGCCTTTACTCGGTGTGGGTTTGTTGAAAGATATCTACCTACCCTACCTACCTTAAGCAGTAACCAGTCACCCACCACTTACGGCCAACCTCGTTCTAACTCGAGCAACATGTATTGTTAATTCAATGGTGCGAGTCTTTTTTTTTGGTTTTTGATTTTGCATTTCAAATCTTGCTCTTTTACTTCATCGATTAAAGCTTCCCTTTTAACAATACTTTATAAACCGTGCGTTTTTATAATTATTGTTTTTACCTCGACACTCTTTCCTTCTTTACTTAATAACGTATGTTATTATATCCTTAAGAACAGATAATAAGAGCTCGATACCCCCTTTATTACTCTATAAACTTTTTAGGAAGAAAACAGATACTTAGATATATATCTAAATTTTTATAGGGTCTTAGTAGAATTATAGAGGTGTGAGAAATTTTCTTATAAAAAGGGGTTTTCTAAGAATTAAGTATTATTAAGTTTATTCTTAGTATACTTGCTTAGATATAGTAATAAAGAGGTATAAGAAGATATAGCGGTTCTTTCTAGCTAAGTCTTATATCTTAAAAACGCACGGTTTACAAAATATTGTTAAAAGGGAAGCTTAACTCGTAACTCACTGTAGTCTAGCTTTATGATTAACTGAGATTTTTCACCGGAAAATGGCAGCAACACTTGGACAATACGATTTCATCATCATCAGCGGTGGAACATCCGGTCTTGTAATTGCTTCTCGTCTCTCGGAGAACCCTAACTTTCAAGTTCTCATCCTTGTGTTATATTACCAGCTATTAGTCTACGTAACATAGAAGGTAACCGTTACGCTAGAGCATCGATAATGTAAAACTTTACCTAAAATAACTACTGAATAGTATCATTTTAACTAATAGCGTATAAATAGAACGGACCCTGTGGATATCAGCTATTTACGTAGCCCTGATATCACACTTGAAGCGGGAAAAAAGCACGTGGAAAATCCATCTTTGCAGGGTGCTGAGCTTGATTGGGACTTTTCAACAAGACCCCAGGTAAGTCCTAAATATTCAGGGTGTGTGTGGTATGTGTCTGATATTGGTAACTTGTCGTTTCACAAGAAGAACTCAATGGTCGAAAAATCGGTAATCCCCATGGTCGAGTACTCGGTGGTTGCAGTGCTCTGAACACGCAACCTGCTTTCTTGGCTCCTTCCAAGGTTGGAGTTGACCTGTGGAGGGATCTTGGAAATCCTGGTTGGGAGTGGGATGTTATGCGTGGATATTTCGACAAGTGTTACACCACCTCTCTTCCAACCGAGGACATCCGAAAGCATTTGAGGTTGGAATAAGTCAAAAGACGATAAGAAAGGGGCCGTTACAGACTTCATATCCAGACACGAAAGCATGGATCGAGACTTTCAAGACTTTGGCTTATCATGTGGTTGATGATCCATTTGATGGTGCTTCCACGGGGGCAATCGTACACCCTTCTACAGTTGACGGAAAGACGAAAACGAGGAGTTCTTCGGCTACTGCTTATTGTCTTCCTGTTCAGTCTCGCCCGAATATGCATCTCATGACAGGTGCCCATGTCGAAATTATCTTCAATGCCTCTTCTGAGCCTGCTATTGCAGAAGCAGTTCAACTGGTTAAAGACGACAAGGTGATGATTGTCAAAGCTACCAAAGAAGTTATCCTCACTGCTCGTGCTATCCATTCCCCATAAATCCTGGAACTTTCAGGGGTTGGCGGATCACTACTTCTTCAATCCCATGGCATCGAAGTAGTCGTCGATAACCCGAACGTAGGGGCAAACTTTCACGATCATCCCCTGGGTGGAATTAGTTTCGAGGTGGTAGACGATATCGATACACTCGACTCTCTGACCCGTCAAGATACCGAAACCATCAAGACTGCGATGACTGCTTATCAAGTCAGCAAGACTGGGCCTTTTAGTGCAGCTGCTATTAATTCCTTTGCTCTTACCCCGGTTCATGAGTTTCAGACCAGAGACGGCCAGGCGTTGGCAAAAAAGGTGTTGGACGCGTATCAACCGAAAGCTCCAGACGTCGAATACAAGTTCCTACGCAAGGTGTATGAGAGTTCTGATCTGAGCTCGGCTTGTTATCTGCTCTATACAACGCATGGGAATTGGGGTGCTGAAAGCCATGCCGCGAAGGCAGTAACATTCATTGAGGACGAAACAGGAAAGTTCATTACAATCACTGCCGAACTATTGTATCCTCTCTCAAGGGGGAGTATACATATCAAACTCCTCCTCGCCATCTGAAGACCTAACTATCGATCTAGCATACTTCAAACATCCTCTGGATCTCGAAATTTTGGCCCGGCATATCCTGTTCATGGAGACACTTGTTACCACAGAACCTCTCCTTTCAATTCTCGAACCCGACGAAAAAAGAAGTCCGGAATTCGCTGCGAGAGTAGGAGAGAGTCTAGAGACCGCGAAGGAGTATGTGAGGAAGATTGCCATGTCTGGATGGCACCCTGTTGGAACCCGTGCAATATTGCCCAGGGAGAATGGGGGAGTTGTAAATGAGAGATTGAAGGTTTATGGAACGGGGGATTTGAGAGTTGTTGATGCGAGTGTGATGCCAGTTATCTGCAGGGGAAATACGCAGAGCACTGTGTATGCTGTTGTTGAGGAGGCGGCGGACTTGATTAAGGATGATTGGAAGGTGTGAAGTGTGTACTCGTCAGGTAGACAAGTAACAAGCTTCTGCGCCTTGATTTAATAGGGACAAATTGAACATGAAATTGCGTAACTATGCATGATTTTCAATTGATTTGTTATTCGAAGAATAGACTCCCTAGTTCTTCTCCAACAATCCTTACAGACAGTTTTGTGCAATCAATGTAAATGTAAAGGGACCCAGGTAGGTGTCGACGAAGCAATGACTGAGGTCAGGGAAGGGGGAGTACGAAGGACTCTCAAGGACAAAGAGCTGCAGGGGGTGGGGCGAATCACGAGGAAAAGTGGGTATCCGGCGCGCGCATGGAATCAGAAGTCGCGAACTTTGTTGCAGCACTTAACGCGATCACATCTCCAGTGAAGCAATTCCAAGCTCTTTCATCCACGAATTTACTTAAATTGCCAAAAATGTCTTTGTAAGTGACCCAGATCTTCTCCACGATCGCGCGAACCCTCATACGTGATGCGAACGATGGCTGATGAACCGGGAACCATTAGGGAAAGCTTCGACAACATTTACCTTGATCTCTCAAAAGATTCAGGTAAATGCCGTTTCGCAGAATCGGGAGTAGGCTGGAAGCCTTCAGGCGGTGGTGATACCTTCACTTTGGATGGCAGCAATATCGGAGGCGCACAATGGAGCAGAGCAGCAAAAGGCTATGAAGTCAAAATCCTCCTCAGAAATTCCGGTGTTGTTCAACTTGATGGATTTGCCCAAGAGGTGAGCTCTTACCGTTTGAGCGATTCGATGAGCCGCCCGCTGACAAGAGTAGGATCTCGAACGATTAACCAAAACGTTCAAGAACTTCTACAGCACCAACCTCGACCAAAAGGAGCATTCCCTTCGTGGATGGAATTGGGGAAAGGGGGAGTTTGGCAAGGCTGAGTTGGCATTCAACGTCCAAAACCGACCAGCGTTCGAGATTCCATACACCGAAATTACAAACACCAACTTGGCAGGCAAAAATGAGGTTGCTGTTGAGTTCTCCTTGGGACCCAATGTCGACCAGCCTGGAAAGGGCAAGAGAGCGGGCGCTGGAGTAGATCAGCTTGTCGAAATGAGACTCTATATTCCTGGTGTTACTACGAAAAAGGAGGCTTTAGAGGGCGAAGATGCGCCGAGTGACGCTGAAGGAGAGGAGGAACAGAATGCCGCGAACCTCTTCTACGACACTCTCATGGACAAGGCAGAAATCGGAGAGGTTGCCGGTGACACCTTTGCCACGTTTCTTGATGTTCTACATCTCACTCCTAGGTACGCTTTTGAAGTTCTCCCCCTGTTAACCATTCTTACTAATATTGAGCAGAGGACGTTTCGATATCGATATGTACGAGAATTCCTTCCGATTGCGCGGCAAAACATACGATTACAAGATTCAGTACGAGCACATCAAGAAATTCATGTCTCTGCCAAAGCCCGATGAACAACATTTTATGATATGTGTTGGTCTCGATCCACCACTTCGACAAGGACAAACAAGATACCCATTTTTGGTCATGCAATTTAAAGTAGACGAAGAAGTGACTATCGATCTCAATATGACCGATGAGTTATTGGAAGGTAAATACAAGGGTAAACTCGCGCCACATTACGAGCAACCTCTACACCAAGTTGTTACAGATGTCTTCAAAGGGCTTGCGCAGAAAAAAATCAATTATCCTGCTAAGGACTTCTTGAGGTACGTGAACTTTCCCTTATGAACCAAGAAACCAGCTAACATGAGATAGTCACCATCAACAATTCGGTATCAAGTGTTCTATCAAGGCAAGCGAAGGTTTTCTCTACTGTTTAGAAAAAGCATTCATGTTCGTACCTAAACCAGCAACCTATATTTCCTTCGACCAAATCAAGACGATTGTCTTTTCTCGTGTCGGTGGAGCTGTATCAGCAAGTCGAACATTTGATATTACAGTTCAATTGAAGGACGCTGGCGAATCTCAGTTTTCGAATATCAATCGGGAGGAGCAAAGAAGCCTAGAGTCTTTCTTCAAGGGTAAGGGATTGAGGGTCAAGAATGAGATGGACGAGGACAATACTGCAATCCTTCAAGCCGCCTTGAGAGCAGAGGAGTTGGCCAGCAGTGACGAGGAAGTCGTGGCTGCACGAGCAGACAGAGGCAGCGCAGCTGAGGACAGCGAAAGCGATGACGAAGACTTCAAATCTGATAGCGACAGTGATGTTGCTGAGGAGTTTGATTCCAATCATGAGAGTTCCGGCAGTGATGACGATGAAGGTGGACCGAGTGATGCGGAGGAGAGACCGAAGAAGAAAGCGAAGACAGGATAAGATTTTAGGGATGGAAAACTGCATACTTGGCGTTTGGGAAAATGGTTACGCGCAAGGTCTTCGACTATGAAGTGTTCGCGAAGAAATAATATGTTACATTATACCACGATTTGCCAAATCATATGACCTTTACAAGTCCCGGTGTTGGACAATCTTGTCTGGCGTGTTTGGGTCTGAGAGTAGGGTGATTGAATTCCCATTTTGGAAGGTGAGTATTCAGTGCTTCCTTGGAAAGATGCCAATGCTGATGTTATACTTGTTACAGTCTCCCGTTAATTGAGGGGGTCCTGCATGCACATGACCGCCTTTTTACTTGAGAACCTGCCCTCCTGCCTTAGCGGAGATTGACAATCCTCGTATTCCTAGGTATGGGGAAACGGGGTTATTTTCCGCAGCCAAACACAGCCCTAGCTGACGGAGATCTGCCTTTATCCCTAAAGCTAATATCTTTGAAGAGCCCCATGATTAGGGATGTTACCTTTACGCTTTACGTAAAGCAACGGGATTATGTGATTATATATATACTGTTTTATGGGCCTAGTTTTGAGTATTATCTAGGCATTATTTGAAAGGTGGCTCGACGTGTAGGGAAAAAAAGACGCTGATTTGAGGCACCAGCCACACCTAAACCTTACCAAACCTCATAATCTTAATTTTCAAGTAGAGCGACAACCAGTCACTTAAAATAGCTCATACTTTATACACTCTCTAACAAGACTTTTTGAAATCAATTATAGTTTTTGTTATATTTTTTTGATTTTATCTGACTTTTATAGTATAGGTTTCTTTACTTCAATTCAGACCCGTTGTTACTTGGCTATAAAATGCAGCCTTCCTATTGGTTCTTGGCCCAAAGTGAAGCATAATATAGCACAAGGCCCTGGAAGCGTTACATTACGCTTTAATCGTACGGAGTATTGGACTCTGGCTTTTCGTAAATTTAACATCCCTACCCATGATGCGCGCATTCGCTTATATGAAGCCACTTAATACGGTGCATCTATCCATTCAACACCCTCGTCTATATGGTCAACTGCCGGCGGCTCACGCAAAAATCCTTGCGCGTGCGAGTAGATCGCGCAACGTTGCGGGTGATTACACAAGGCACCAGAGTTTGCAGTGTTCTTGTACCTGAAAATACGAGAATATGTGGAATTGTATGACGTTTGGAAGGAGTTTGCGAGGGGTTTCTCGTGTAGCCTCGGTTCTACATCATTCGCGCTTGTTTACGAACATGTATTTTCTTGGAATGTATATTTGAAGAGCATATGTGTTGGTGGAGTGTTGATTGATATAAATAATGGGAAGCTTCCCTCGTTTTTGAAAGCATTCATCAGACATTCAAGACACAGTTCAATATTTCACTCTACAGAACCACGTCACTCAATCACATTTTACCTTTGTAAAACTTGACTCTCTACGAAAACCCCCAAACAACACCCAAAATGCAATTCTCAACCACCCTCCTCGCTGCAACAGCAGCACTCCTCACCACAGTCTCAGCAGACGGCGTCTTCGGAATCAGCGGAACAGCAGTCGTCTCCTCGCCAACAATTGTCAACCTCACAGTCCTCAACGGCCTCGTCGGCGATGCACCAACCTGCCAAGGTAGCTCTGAAGGAGCACCCCTCCCTACTTCCGGTACCATTCCATGCAAAGAAGGCTACTCCCTCACCTACACCTGGAAGAGTATCACCGAGGGAATCCAAGCCACATATGCGACGCCCAGCTCTCCCGCTTTTACTTACAATGTCCCGAATTTGGGGTGTGATGGTGCTCAACCGCAGAACACTTGTAAATTTGGATTTGAGAATATTTTCCCAGGCTTCACGAGGATTTCTTTCAAGGCTTAGGGCGTGAGTTGAGATTGGTGGTCGAGATGAGTGGTGAATGAATGAGGGGGCATGAAAGTGTGGGGAAGATCGGTGTGTAATGGGGTTATCTTGTGTTTTATCATGTCGTTTTCCATTATTTTCCTTTTCAGTTTTACTTGCGGGGCTGGGATTGCATGGCTTGCGTTTTGAGAGCCTTTTGCTCAATTTGTTGGGCATAATTCAAAAAGAAGAATTGAGCAAATATGGACTCTGGTCATAAAAATAATGTCACATTCCTTATCATCTGATTCGTTTGCTCCTTCGTCATAAGCGAGTTCATGTATTCTTAATGTTCATATTTTGTGAGACAACGAGAAAGCTTGGGTGTTTATTAGATGACATATTTTAAACCACTTTACTTGTAGTAATGGCCAGTGAGTGGCCATTGATTAAAAATGTGAGGGACCCAGTCTGTAACAAGCTTTGTAAATACAAAAAGTGAGAAAAAGGGTTGCAATGTCAAATCCTCAGTCCCCGGAGATAGACCAGATGGCGAGGCCAAATGGCAAATGAAGAGCCGTATCGTTAAGATACGAAATTCGAAAACATGTATAGCCCCCCCCCCCACACTTGCAGAACCAATGAATGTAAATAGTGGTATCATCAAACTATTTTTTGTCTACACTACAATACAAATCATGCAAGCCCTCACAAAACAAGTCTTCCAGGCTCCCCTTCTAAAACGGTCTTTACTCTATCAAGGAAGACTTGAGCTCTCTTCTCGTCACCCTTTGGCACCTTGACGCTGAAAACGTTGACAGATGCAGACATTCCCGGCTTTGGAGAGAGTACGGGAGCTTTCCGTCTTGTAGTTCCGGAAAGAATATCAATGATATCTGCACTCTTAGAAGGCCCTCTTGTACCCTTCGTTGGGGCAGCTCCAGGGAGTGCAGTTATTTGAGGCAAAAAGTTACCCCTAACGCCTCCCGCGCTTGTGATCTTGTCAAGGCCAAGTACTTGGTTGAATAACTCATCCGAAGATGGCTTGTATGTTCTGGATCGAGGTAAATCGTCATTCGCAACATCTGCAGCACGAGCAATGAAGGTAGATAGTGGCATGAATACACCCAAGGTCTTCTGGATTCGTTGCTGGACTTCAATGACTTGTGCCATGGAAATTGGGACAGCAACTTCGAGATCCTTTTCTACCACCGGCTCGGGGATTGCTTCAACCTTCTTCGCTGGTTTTGGTACGGTTGTGGCGAGTTTGATGTTGCTGAGATCAAGATGACTGAGTTTCGCAATCTTGCTAGAGAGCTCTGAGGGATATGATTCGGAGATTGAGCCCAAATATGCAAGCACATCACCCTTTAGCAGCCTGTTGTTGGGACCGCTTGGTGACATCTTATCGATATCCGCCTGCTCGAGACCCTTTTGGTGAATCAGAGCCTGAACTGATGGCAGCAGTGGTTTTGTCTGCTTCTTTGCCGGGCTCGAAGCCTTCTTCGAATCGGAAGATTTTGATGCGGCAGCCTCTGATTTCGGTTCTGAGGGCTCTGGGCTCGAGGTCTCCTTCTTTGGTGATGGGGCGGGTTCGGCATCCGAGGGCATTTCCAAAGTGCTAATATCGTCTCCCACTTCTGCGAGAACACCAATTTGTGTTCCAACTGGAATTCCCTTTGTACCGTCTCCCTTCGTAATCTTGGCCATGATGCCGTCATCTTGTGCCTCCACGTCCATTGAGGCCTTATCCGTCTCGATTTCCAAGAGCACATCCCCCGCCTCGAACGAATCTCCCTCCTTAACTTTCCAGCTAGCAATGTTCCCTTCGGTCATGGTAGGTGACAAGGCAGGCATGGTGAAGCTCTGCGCAGCCATTGAGGAAGCCGATGTTCGGAAGCCTGTTCTAAAGTCAGTAGCCCTTTTCCCAATAATTTCTTGCCAGGATTTGCGCACCTCGAACAGCGGCATCTTGTCGCAACTGCCTGGTGGTGAGCCTCGCCGAAAGGCGGCAAGCTGCCGCAAAAGATGCCATACTGGCTGTGAAGAATTGGTGCTCAATTGAGCTGTGGGCGTGGTTGAGGAAGCTGTTTAAAGATGATCAAAGTATTTAGTCGTTGGGACGCTGAATTGGCGGGCCCGCGCTAACGATAATCCCCGAGCTCCGATATGCACCGCGACTTTTTGGTTGAAGATGCGCTCGAGTAGACAATTGAAGATATTCAAGGTATGCAATTCCAGCCGCCCTTCAATGGCAAAGCACCTATGCTAATGGTTCTAATTTCAGATGTCGGCCTTCTCCAGAGGATGTCTGCGCCAGCACAGTCTGTTTACAAGACCAGTGCAGCCGCTCCAACTAAGTAGTTATCAACCTCGACTCTTCACCACCACGCCATTCCTCCAAGCAAACAAAAAGTCTCACAACACACCTAGAAGAGGGTCCACGCCCTTAAATCCAATAGCCCCAAGGCCGAGCCTCAGTGGCATACCTCCCAAAGAAATCACAATCCCAAAGCCCACCATACCTCAAAATCATTCCAAACCCGCCCCTACAAAAAACCTCACAATCCCAAAGAAAGCACTGGTCGCTCCTTCAGTGAACTACAAAACGTATGCCGACTCACTGCTGCAAAAGGACGAACCATCAACCCTCTACATCGCCCCCTCCCACACACGTTACTTCGTATCATGTTGGGTGACCACAACCCTCTTCATGTCCCAAGCGGTCTACTGCACACGCCTCTACATAATTCCCCCAGATGGCGTCCACTATCTCATTCCCTACGGCTTCGGTATAGCTGGGATGCTTTGGGCAGGTCTCGGGACGTGGTTGGTGCTAGGGGCATCAGGAATTATCAGGAAAATCACCGCGATCCCTAATAAAACCACAGACGGGTCCAAACCAAGAAGCTTAGAACTGGAGGTCGAATTCCGGAAGATGTTCCCCGTGCCCTTTTTCCCTGCGAGGAAATTATATATTCCCCCTGCCGAGTTTATAATGTATAAGCCTCTAAATCCACATCTGAGCCCCTCCCAGAAGGCCGCAATCAAAAGACACGAAGAAGGACTGGCACGGGAGGAAGCCGAGCGGTTAAAATATGAGGAAGCCCATAAAGCGACCGCACCCTTCCGAAAGATGAATACTGCAGTCAGCAATGCATTTTCGGGATTATGGTATGACACAAAGAGGGCTTGGTCTAGAGAAGGGTTTGACAAGGTTAGAATTAAAGGCAGAAAATACAACATGGATGTAACTTCAGGTCAAGCTTTGGATGATGGGCGTGCCCTCGATAAGATCGTCACGATTCAGCAGCCTTTGTGAGTAGATCTAGCAGTTACTTTTTTATGACACCATGTAAAATATTGTAAACCTAGCATTGCATTTAGAAAAGTTACAACATCACACAAAGTTCTTAGTACTGTGAACCCGTGTTGCGAAGGGAAATCTCAGTCCTCTCTATGGATCCAAAAACATTCCTATGACAATCAAGATACTATCTCACTCATTGCGCTATGTGGAAACTGACCCTCGCGTTGGGTCCCGGATCTGACTATCTCCATGGTACAAGTATGAAGCGAAAAATTGGAAAGACGGCCCAAACACAGACATAAATTGAAGTATTTGGTTGATTCCGTTCGATCTTTCAATTTATATTCAATTTCTGAGTCTTGACCGACATTATCAGTAGATTGACTTAGTCTCCCACTTAGTTAATAGCCAGCTTCTTTGACAGTCATAGATGTAGCAAACTAATCACTGGAGTGGCAAAAAAAAAAGGAACAAGCCTCTCTCTTTATTGCAAGTTTTTACTAGACCTCTAAGCTAGAAAGTCCGAGCCTTAATTTCCCCTGCAAAATATTGCTTTACTGGCAGTCCTCACACACCTCCTTTTCCTTTTCCTTTCCCCTTCCATCTCCCTTCGCTTCCTCGGCGATAGCAGGCTTCACCTCCTCGACATGTTGCGTAGAAACACCTCCACTCTGGCGTAAAGTCAGACCTTCTGTTTGACGGAGCGTCTTCTCGGTTGTTTGACTGGGCTCATGATTCAAGGGGTTGGTGTAATGAACCTGCCCGTGGGGTGCGAGAGGGCTAAGGGGACTTGGGAGAGGTTGCGCGGTTGGGGACAGGGGACCTTGTGTCGTTGGGATGGTGGTTGGTTCTGGGATTTGATTAGTCTCTAGTTTAGAAAAAGAAGGACTCAAACATTGGGTCGTTGGCCATAGCAGAAGTACGAAAGTATGTGGAAGATCTTTTTTTTTGGAGTGGTTTTGGGAGAGTGGCGTTCAATAGGTTCGAGGTATAGAGAGAGGGTATCTCTCTAAATCTCACCCTGGCTACTTATCCAGGATCTATTTCGGCTATAAGAGATAGAGAGAATTTAAAGGGAGTGGGAACTTACTTTTGTGTCCATCAACGTGGCCTAGATTTCTAGATGGGTCGATTACATCTCTAACTCGTTTTTTGAGTTCTTTCGTTTCTATTTTGAAAATGAGGTTAGTTGCTTGTTGGTGTTGATGCTGGAAACAGGCGCGCTTGAGAACTAGAAATAGAGGTAGTGAGAGGATATGTCCTTGTTTTTCGGCATTTTCTAAAATAGTTCAGGGGAATCAGGAACTCGGTTTCTTAATTCTCCTAAACATTCTTAATTAAAAGCTATGATGCGACACTGTATAAACATCCCCGAGGATATCACTCCCACGACAATTGACTTCCAACAAGTCTAGCTTGATAGAACACCTTGTCAAAAGAATCTATGGCCATGGCCGTCGAATGGGAAAGGCAAGGAACAAGTAAAACAGCAATTCGATGCGAAACACCGGGACGAGGTTTTCGAACCAGGAGCCAGGCTGCCCAGATGAGCGGGACCCCGAAAGCCGAAAGCAACGTGGTGGCCAGAAACGCAATAACCACAGAACGTATCATGTTTTCCGGCTGCAAAAGTACAACGAGACAAGAAGGCATTATCGTAGCGATGATGGACGAAAATGACGATGAAGATGAAGACCAAGACTGGATCCAGCAAAGTCAATCCAAAAATGACAATGCAGGAGCAGATGTAGAATGGAATCGCGACAAACAGGAAGACAAAACGGCAGATGGCGAAGACCAAACAGAAACACCGTACCCAGAATTGAGCCCAAGTCCCATTCTCATGGTATGACCCGATGCTAGAGGTTTTAAGCCCAGGTAGCCAACAAACAAAAGAGCCCACAAGAAGAATACATTTAGAAATAGAGTCTCCCACCCCTACTGCCCCCAAGTGGGAGACGCACCAAACCACAAAATTGTGATTGAAAAAGGTAACTCGCGAGACACGGCAACCTAAATGAGAAAGAGCCTCACCACCTAAGACGAGAAAATCTCGCGGAAAGGTATAGAGTCGGAACAGCTCTTTCTCGGTGACGGACCATCTGAGACTGGGTTCTTCCAAGGGGATCCGAAGGTCTTTCACGTGGATGGAGTGAGAGGTGGTGTCGATGGTGGAGAAGCATGTTGTCGTGATGAGAAGGAAGATGGAGAGGGGAACGAGAGGTTTTGAAGATTTTCTTAGCGTTGGGCTGGGGTTGTGGCTCCTTCCTTTCTTGCGAAATGCTTCCAGGTTGTCCGCAAGAATTGCTGTGTTGGTGTTGTGTCTCCTTCCTTTCTTGCGAAATGCTTCCGCAAGAATTGCTGTGTTGGTGTTGTGTCTGACAAGAAAGGAAAGAACGACCCGGGGGTGGTTGAGGAAGGAACGACCTCGACCTCGACCTCGACCTCGACCTCAACCACACTACAGACCAGGATTATTGGCACTTTCATACCTAGGTAATAGGTAGAAGAAAAATGCTCCTCTTGGCACCCACATGTAGCCCAGAAAATGAGGATAGAAAAAAAAAGAGGAAGTCATCCAATGGGCTGATTATGAGACATCTCACAAGCTCAGAGCCACTGGCTTCGGGCTCCAATTCTAGTTACTCAATGAGACTGGCAATTGGATTGGAGAGCGGATGCAGAGACAACTGTGCGTAGGGTAGGTGATTATGGCAAAACGAAATGAAACGTCGACGTGAACCAGCTCAAAACTTAGGAGGCAAATAATGCTGCTGATGGCGTGATGAAGAAAATGACATACCCGGAAATCCGCCTTCAGCATTTCTATCCCAAAGCAAGTATTCCTTTACAGTATCAGGTCCATTGTCATTACTACTCGGAGCAGCGTGATATAAATGAACAGTAAATTTCCCCCCCGTGGATGGTTGCAGCGCAACTTCGCCAAGAGAGTTTCCGAAGGTTGAGAGAAGTTCCTGTGCAAACTGCCACTTCATTAGCAAACATTCGGATGCAAGTCATTGAACACAACATTGTTTCGACATGAGAAATGTGTTTAAACTTATGAGGTCCAATTCTTGCGCGTGAGACTGCGGGGACAAGAATGTTGACGCTTTGCTTCAATTGAAACGTCACCTGGTAGAGGGGAAGGCAATAGATTCTTCGGATAAGAGGGGTGTAAATGGTTTGGATAAGACCTTTTTGTACTCACATAGGCAGCTCGCAGCATCCATTTACATTGTGTACAGAATTGAATAGTAACCCTGGGCAAGAGTGGCGATGGGTTCTCCATGGCTTGGGCAGGTTGGTTGAGTCGTTGAGTGATCTATTCGATGTTGTGGCCCTAGCTCCGATGTTGACCAGGGAGCTCCTTGGGGTTGGCAGTTGGTGCGCTGGTACCTTGTGTTCGAGACGGGATATGGTTATGTCGTGTTGTTGGGAAGTATTTGGGAAAGAAAGATGATCCGAGGAGTCTATCTGGTGATGCCATTATCTAACTGAATTGAAAGCTGGCGTTGTTCTCCACTTGCATGGAAAACAAGGAAATGTCTCCGGACGCTGTATATCGCAACCATCTTTCAAGGGTCTCACCAAACAATAAATAGTCAAACAGTTTGTGTTCAAGACATGGAATAAAGTCGTATCGAATGCCTTCGTCAATCCTAATCGTAACCCTATACACAACGAAGTGAAATAACTACTGAACAAACAGGAAATATTACATGCAACCCGCAGTCTTCCAATGTGACCGCCTACCCGCTTGATGCTACGTTGTCGACGAAGGTATTATTTCGCCGACTACCCAGTACTCCGAACGCCATTGAATGTTTTCTTCAAGTTTCCCCTCGCGGTTTCTACATCACGGCACAGCATCCACCACTTTGTTGAGGAGCATACGGGTCGTCCTTCTTGTCGACAGTCCCCCAGACCGATGGAACCATGAAATCTTTCGTGCTATTGGTGTAGGAGATAATGCTACCGGCAGTTAGTATATTGCGATGATTCAGCCTCTGCGTGGGGATGCTCACCTCTTTGCGGCTTGAGAGACGGGGATCCTTTCGCGTTCCAAATCTTCTCGCAGGCGGTTGTTCAGTTCGGTAAGACGACGGAGCTTCAGATCGGCCATTGACTGTTTGTTCTTCTTGATCTGAGATGGGTCGCCGACATCACGGGAGGAGTAGCCGGAAGGCATCATGGAGACTTTGGGGATCGATATTCGATGTCGGTCGGGGTCAGCTCTGCGCACCTTTGGATTAGCAAACTGCGCGTGCCCGGGGGTCGTTGGATCCTACCTGAGAAGAGAGGAGAGGAGAGGTGGCGCGATGGAAGGAGCTCGAGGCCCAGCGACAGGTGTTTGAGAGGTTCTTGCGACGATTGAGAGATGTTCGCCGATGGATTGAGGAGGTTGTGCTTGTGCAGTCAAGCTGATTTGAGTTCAGAGTTGAGATTACTCCTTCGGTTGGGCAAGGGAGCGGAGTGGACCGCAATTCTGGGAAGGCACCCGACGCTATGGGATGGTCTACTTACTCAGCGCAGATTCACATTCATGACCTCGGGACGTGCGAGTTATTGTGCGCCACGTTTTGAGAATTAAAAGATTACTAGAATATTGAAGTTTAAGGTACCCGATCTAATGTATTATTATCTAAATAGTCCTCAACAAACACAATACCATAGCAACTTGAAAAGGTTCCCCACAGCCTCAGAAATTAAGAGGGGTGATCCGCCAGAAATTCACTCGCCGCTTTTATCGGAAGACTACTCCCAATGGGGCTAGCCCCATCTTCTCTCGGCTAAGAACCCTCCCTGTTGAATTTGAAAACCACACAAACGTTGACGCCGGCCGCAAATCGATCGAATCGTGGAATCCTCACATTCGTCCACCTACGAAACTTGCCCACCACGCGCATCAGGTCGACCTGCGCTCTCTCATCGCCCGCCGGCGCACGAATACACACTCGCACATAAACCTCACAATCTGCAACCCCAAGGGAGTGGCCCATCATGCCGCCTCCCCCCCATCAAAAGCCTGAGAATGTGTTAAAGCGCGCTCACGAGCTTATGGGCGTTGGGCAGGCTACCGCCGCCCTCACCCTGCTCCATGAGCACATCACTTCGAAGCGATCACGCAATGTCCCCATCACGTCGTTGGAGCCGGTGATGGTCCTGTTGGTCGAGCAGTCTGTGGAACAAAAGAAAGGGAAACTGGCGAAGGATGCGTTATACCAGTATAAGAACATCAGTCAAAATACCAACGTTGGCACCATCGAGGTGAGATTCGACCGTACCGCGGATAATTTGGGAAGTAGAAACTGACAATATCGTCATAGCTTGTTCTCAAGAAGTTCATCGAGTTGGCAGAGGAAAAAGTGAAGACCGCACAGGCCAAGGCAGATGAAGTTCAGACATCCCTCGAAACCAGCAACGCCACCGCAAGTGTTGATGATCTCGAAGCAAGCGAAACCCCCGAGTCCATCCTCCTCTCGACCGTATCTGGCGAACAGTCCCGAGATCGAACAGATCGAGCAATTGTCACACCATGGCTCAAATTCCTCTGGGAGACATACAGAACTGTTCTCGACATCCTCAGAAACAATGCCCGCCTGGAGATCATGTACCAAAGCACCGCTATGCAAGCATTCGAGTTCTGTCAAAAATACACACGAAAGACCGAGTTCCGTCGCCTTTGTGAGCTCCTCCGAAACCATGTTCAGACTGCTGCAAAGTACTCTGCTCAGATGCATGCTATCAACCTCAACGACCCAGATACACTCCAACGCCATCTGGAGACCCGTTTTCAACAATTGAACGTGGCAGTTGAGCTTGAGTTGTGGCAGGAGGCTTTCCGAAGTGTTGAGGATATTCACACCCTACTCAACCTCAGCAAGCGACCACCAAAGAACATCATGATGGCAAACTATTATGAGAAGTTGACTCGAATTTTCTTGGTCGGTGAGAACTATCTGTTCCACGCCGCAGCATGGTCACGATACTACAATCTCCTCCGCCAATCTGCATCCATGGTTGCTGCTGGTCAAAGCAAGAAGGCGGATAACCCAGCTACATCAGAAGCAGATCTATCCAAGGCTGCCTCTTTTGTCTTACTCTCAGCCCTTGCCATTCCAGTTATCAGCACATCGAGATCTCGAGGTGCTCTTATTGACATTGACGAGGCAAAGAAAAACAAGAACTCTCGTCTGACTCACCTCCTCGGCATGGCCCAGGCACCAACTCGTGCTGTTCTTTTCCGAGACGCTATGAGCAAGGGTCTTCTCAAGCGAGCCCGCCCTGAGATCCGCGAACTTTACAATATCCTCGAGGTTGACTTCCATCCCCTTTCTATTTGCAACAAGATTTCGGGTATTTTGCAAAAGATTGGTGACGATGCCGAGATGGAGAAATATGTTCTTCCTCTTCAACAAGTCATTCTCACCAGACTCTTCCAACAGTTGTCACAAGTGTACGAAACTGTTGACCTCTCATTTGTTGAGAATCTTGCTCAGTTCCCCGCTCCATTCCAGGTTACCAGGGATACCATTGAAAAGTTCATCATGAACGGTAACAAGAAGGGTGATCTTGCTATTCGCATGGATCATGCTACTGGTGTTCTTAGCTTCGACACTGACGTTTTCTCTTCAACCAAGGCTATCAATGCTGGTACAAGCACTGGTTCCGCCGAGAGTGAGACTTCATCAGTACAAAGACTGCAGAACACTCCTTCAGAAATTGTTCGAACACAATTGACCAGATTGGCCAAGTCGCTCTACGTCACATGCCAATACATCGACCCATCATTCAACGATGCCAGAATTAAAGCCCGAGATGCAGCCTACTCTAGAGCTAAGGCTGGTTCCGATCAAGAGCACCGCGAGACCCTGGCACGCAAAGAAATCATCGCCAAGCGAAAGGAGGAGGCTTCCCAAATCCAAGCAGCAAAGGAGAAGGAGGATGCTACCCGCAAGCGTATTAAGGCCGCTCAACTCGAAGAGGCCGAGAAGGTTCGACTCGCAAAGGACATCAAGGACCGTGAGGAGAAGCGCATGAAGGCCGAGCTAGAGCGTGTTCGTCTGGAGGAAATCAAGAAGGAAATCGCAGCTCTCAAGATCGGCCCCAAAGCGATTGATATCGATGTTGATGACTTGGAGAACCTTGACAGCAACCGACTCCGTGCCATGAAGCTCGCCCAGCTTGAGCGTGAGAAGAACGACGTCAACGAAAAGATGAGAATCACCGCCAAACGCATCGATCATCTCGAGCGAGCTTTCCGAAAGGAAGAAGCCAAGAAATTGCCTGAAGATTACTCGACGCAACGTGAGGCAGATTTGGCCGCCTACGAAAAGATTAAGGCCCAGACTTTGAAGGACGCCGAGGCTAAGCATAAGGAGAATGTCGAGCTGAAGCACAGATTGACACGATTGGTACCGTTCTACGAAGAATTCAAGAAGTCTGTTGTCGAACGAAGACACGACGAGTTTGAGAAGCGTCGCCGTGATGCCGAGAAGGAGCTCGAGAAGCAAATTGCCGCCAGGAGGAAGGAATTCCGAGACCGAAAGGTTCGTGAAAAGAGAGAGCTCGCTGAGCAAGACCGCATCTTGCGTGAAGAGGAGGAGCGTGCTGCCAGAGAAGCAGAGGAGAAGGCCGAGAAAGAAGAGAGGAAGCGTGCCGAAAGAGAAGAGAAGATGGCTCTTCGTGAGAAGGAGAGACAAGAGACCGCAGAAAAGATGGCTCGCCAAGAGCGTATTGCGGAGGATGCCCTCAAGCGTAAGGCTGCTGAAAAGGCTGCTGGAGGCTCTTCGTTGCCTTCCCGTGGCGTGCCAATGGACCGAACTGAATCAGGCTCTGGTGCTGGCGTTCGTCCACCTCTACCTCTCGCCGGTGCTAAGATGGGCTGGAGAGAGAAGGAGAAACTCAAAGCTGAGGGTAAGGAGGTGCCTTCCCTTCGAACCGAGTCACCCGCCGCTCGTGCTTCCCCTATGGGTCGCTCAGTACCAATGGAACGTGTTGACTCCAACGAACGACCAGCCGAACGTGGACCTCCTCGTATTGCTCTTGCTGGTGGCAAGCCTTCATGGAGAGACAGAGAAGCTGCAAAGACCAGTGGCGGTGGTGAGCCAGCTGCGTCGGCTCCTCCCCCGTCCCGTGTCCCACCACCAATGGCACGAGGTCGATCTGGGCGAGGTGAAGAGGAGCGAACCGAGTCACCTGCCCCCGGGCCTTCTGGAGATAGTCTCAAGCCAAGCGGGGCTGCTGGAAAATTTGTTCCGCCTCATTTGCGCAATAAGTGATTTTTGGGTGGGTTTGCATATTTTGATCTCGGACAGAGTACATTGTAATTAGTATGGCGTTCAAGGCTTCATGATCGTTAGATCGTTCTCTCAGTAGGAGATGAACAAAAGAAATGACAAAAGAGAAATTGAAAATTAATTACGCTCATGGCCTTGGTGAAGTATCTTCTATGAGTGCTTTTGGTAACAGTTCTTGCTCAATGTCCAATAAACGTAGGGGCAACCAACAAAAGGCTTGATGCCTTGCCGCATTGGCACATCCTTTGGTCTAGGTAAGCTCTACGAATACAATTGAGGAACTTCCGTAAGAAACCTAGGCTTTGCTCCGAGAACAGTGGCCAACATAGTGGATGCAACAACACCAGCACTAGTGCTATTTCAGTATTATAGTTATCACCCAATCACCCAATTAAGCACTAAAACATACTCCTTCTGACCCATGAAAGAAATTTTATCAACAGCCTTCATATTTGTAATCTGCTATTGGGAAAACCACAGGTGTTCTCGGAGCAAAGCCCAGGTTTCTTCCCACTAATATCAAGCATCCTTATTTATCTTCCTCATACAAAGAATCTATTTTTTATTTTTCTCTTCGAGACGTTGGCCGGCGGAAAGTTGCACAACTGATATGTTATAATTCTATAAGATTGGTTAGGCACCCGTACGATGTTATGTTCTCTCTCTTTTTGGGGCGTGAAGGTTGTGGGTTGAAGCGCGCCTTAAAATTTTGCTCAGTTGAACTTTTCTGGTGGGGGTCTGGGAGTGAGTGCGCGGACTTTCTTGTGATTAGGAAAATTTAGGAGCTGGGGTGGAGAGGAAGAAAATATAGATGCTAGTTGAACTCTTATCGCATGACTTTCTTTTGGGATCTGGCAGAGGAGTGGAAGGGAGCATGGGACCTTGAGAAGCATTACTTATAAGACTTCATTGAAAGTCTATTGTCTAAAACTTTCTTCTGGTGTTTAATTTGATTCTCCTGGCTCTAAACTTTGTCTAAATTTAAGAACTTAGTTACTTAGGTTACTTTGATTGGATTGTGTGAAACATTTTTGGTATAATTTAGAAGATGTTGGTTGGAAAGTGCTGGGAGTTTCGTTGAGAGAAGATCTTGGTTGTCTTGAATGCTCTTGGAGTTACTTGTTCTAGATTACAAGAAGAATAAGGAAAAGGCGTGGTCCTAGACAATGATCGACAATCTTACTCTGAGCCATGTGACCACTTATTTACGAGGTTGAAATCAAGATTGTCCAACTACGCTGCTTAATATAGCTGCAATGATACGGGAAAAGATGAATGTCACTTGCACCCAGAGGAATCTAGTAGCGAGGTATTGGTTGTGTTGAGGGTGGTGAAGAGATGTTTTGTAAAGAGTAGCCGATAGAGAACATCAACCATCACTTGCTGATGTGCTTTGAGAAACATGAACGCCGAGAGTATGCTACGACACATTACCATGGTCTAGATGGAGTAAAATTAAACGATAATTGTGTGGTTCGACTGTTAGGAAAAAAGAGTAAGATGTCGAGCAACACAGATACTAAGTAGTACTATCTACGTCGATCTTCCTCTCTTTCTCTGCTGTGTAAGACCCTTGGGCAACCAACGCTAGCGTAGGGCGCGAGATCTTCGATTGTTTCCGAGAATCCGGGAATTGGTGTGGGGATTCTGTAAGTGTAAAGTCTTAATGTGAGAAGGAAATCGGGGTTCTTGATCGACCTTGGGGTTTTGAAATAGGCAGCATTCTCGGAACAGAGCTGAATACTTCTAAGTGGGATTATAAATATTGAATTTCTTGCGGAACAGCGCAACCAATCTTGTTTTGTGATCGAGAGAGACGCTTATCTCGTAAATCTACTATCTACACGTCGAAAAAAAACTTGGCCCCCAACGTTATATGTGACGGATCAGAGCTTTCGACGTGGTTGAGGCATACTTCTTCCCCGCACTTTTCAGTGTGATCAGATGTGTGTAAATTTAAGCTTTTCGAGCGTACAAAGTTGATTCTCAGGGAACTTTTCAGTGGATGCTCTGACCAGGACGAAAATGAGGGTCCGTGGTTGTGCTCACCCGAGGTGTACAGCGCCGAGTAAGAGGCTAAGATTCAGTCATGTGGCTGTGGATATGAAGATATTGATACCTCTGCGGTATACAACGGCTAGAAAGTCTAGAGCTGAAACGGAAGGATTATGAACAACTAACCATGGATGGGACTGCAGCCTGCATGTTGTCGGGGATCTTCTGGATAATGTCGAAATGACCAACCGTGAGTGAGAGCCTGACCCAGCACTCCCAGATATCAAAAGTTTGTGGTGTTCCAGAGTGTCGGTATCGAAGTGTTGTACCATCGGTAATTTGTGCTCTCTTTGCTTTTTTGGCATCGATTGCAGTTGCGAGGAGGTGGTACGGAGTACATAAACAGAATAGTGGCATGATTTTTATTCTCTGAATTTTGGGGAAGGAAAGAGCGAGAGAAAGAAAGAAACAAAGCGATGGGGAGGGAAGATGCAAGTAAGATTCTTATCGGTGCATGTACGGAGGAAATGCAGTGTGATGTGAGAGTCTGATATCGTAAAATATCTAAACCCTTGGACCCTTGGTGCCGAAAGGGGACAGAGGCACAGAATCAAATATTGGCAAGTTGCAAAGCGCTCCGGACGATTGGAAAACGTCAAGAAGCGTAGGAAATCCCGTGATGTCGCGTCGCCGGTTCCATCAGCCATTCCTAGAGATTATGCTAGAAGTCATTAGAGAGTTATGAAGGAAAAGAAGCTTTCCATTGCCATGTATAACTCTTACCACTACCTGTTCATCCGTGCCATCCTTGGCTCTTCCCCCCCTCCCCCCGTTGCAGGTGAGCGATGGAGCGATGTTGAGCGGGCAAGCGAGGCCAAACAAACCCTTGACTTGCATTTTCCATTTTAGGATAAAAACTTCTTCTTTCAAAACACCAAATTGATGGCGCTCAGAGTGTGACCACCAACGACAACCTCATCAGACTTCCCCGGCCTCGCTCTGCCGCGATCAAGCGCCGACAGTACCATTTGTCACCCTCTTTGACGGAGTACATAGATGTTGCTTTTCATTCCCCGCGATCCAGATCAACCTCAGACCGTCACTCTTGAACATGATCTAAATAAAGATGTTCTAGACATATTTTCCTCGCTGTGAGACGGTACTTACTCGATTCCTACCGGGGCTCAGTACCGATGCTGAGCCCTGGGGTAGCTAACCAGTTCATTGGGTTGGTGATGGTTGAGGGAAGGAGCAACCTAGAAGCATGTCCCAAAGCGTGTTAGATTGAGTATAACCCCCCCCCTTTCCCTCGGGATCTTCCCCAACCTTCTCTTCCCAGATCTTCCCCAACCTTCTCTTCCCAGATCTTCACCAGCCCGAGTTGCACTTCCGCCGAAAGAAGAAAAAAGGGCACCTTGAAATAGAGTCTCGGGGCGTCAATGATTTAAGAGTCCGGGGCAATAAAATCATTCCGGGGGTGCTAGAGCCAATATTTAACGGCATAATTCTGCAGATGCAAGAGCCGCTCGTCAACTGTCAGCTTGCAGACGCCTCAGAATAAGGTACCTGGCAGGCTAGGTAGCGTGCTAGGGGTCTTGAGGTTGTACCTATAGTCGGCATCATCCGAACTCTCCTGAAGTGGCCATTGCTCCTGGACCAGAAAAGAATTATGGTAACCTTACCTTAGGGCCAGGCCCATGATGGGTCGCGGGTTCTTTCCTTTTCTATATATTATGTCTTCCGTCCCTTTTTTCCAACTTTTTGCAGGCCAACAGCCCTCGCTTCCACTTCTTGCTCTCAGCACAACACCCTCGTTACTTTCTTGAGAGCGCGCTTCCGTCATGTTGTGCCTCAAGCCAATTGCTGTTGCTTCGACGGCTCTCACTCTTCTTTCTGGTGTCATCGCCAACGAAGAACCTGCACAGCCATCTTGTGTCGATTTCACACCTTTCGTATACGGCGGTTGTTATCAAACCCCTGGAAATGGCGGACCTCGCACTCTGCTTTACACCTCCAATTTGGATTCTCAGAATATGACAATCGAGAAGTGTGTTTCTTTCTGCAAGGGTAACGATTATCGATACGCTGGTCTTGAGTATTATGGACAGTGTTCGTGCGGGGCATCAGTCAATGGTATCAAGGTTGACGAAAGCTTGTGCAGCTTTCCTTGCACAGCAAACAAAACTGAAACCTGTGGTGGGCAAAATGTTGTATCTGTCTACGGAGATCCAACCTTTCCGGCAATCAACGTTGCAGACATTTCGGATTACAAGTCCATTGGATGCTATACAGAAGGGACAAACGGACGTTCTTTGGCCTGGAGACAAGACCAAGTTGCCTCGGGCAGTTTGACTATCCAGAAATGCCTTTCTGCTTGCAAGTCTGGGGGTTATTCTTTCGCTGGGTAAGAACTTCAACCCCACACTTTGTTGTCTTTACTGATCGCTTTACAGTCTTGAATTTGCCCAAGGTAAAAAGACCTCTTAATTCAGATTAGATCTAAGCTAACGAGCCCCAAGAGTGCTATTGTGGTGTAGTCCTTGGAAATGGAACTGTTACGGCGCCCGCCTCTGAATGTAAACTGAACTGCACTGGAGATGCCACCGAAAGCTGTGGTGGTCCCTCAAGATTGGATCTATTTGTTGCTTCTGATCTTGAAAGCTCAGAGCCTTGCAAGGATGACAGTAGCACGACGTCCTCGACAATAGTTCCTCCCTTGACTTCAACCAGCTCCACCTCCACGTATTCTACTGCGTCGTCTGACAGTACTACTTCCTCGACAACTGTCCCTCGCTCGACTTTAACCAGCTCCACTTCCGCGTATTTTACTACGTCGTTTGATGGTACTACTTCCTCGACAACTGTCCCTTGCTCGACTTCAACTAGCTCCACTTCCTTGTATCCTACTGCGTCGTCTGATGGTACTACTTCCTCGAGCTCAATATATTCCTCTTCCTCAAGTTATACGTCCCCAACGACAAGCGCCACTTCTTCAGCCACCCCTCCTACTCCTTACCCCCCTACCACATCATCAACATCGACCTCGATTTCTACGACGGCTCCCACAACATCAAATCCTCCAACTACATCCCCTCCAACTACAACCACAAAGCCAACTGTCTCGCTTTGCACTTCAACAACCACCATCTCCCCCACGCCAACTTGCGAATATCAATGCGGTAACTGGTGCTCGAAGCCTATTCCAGACTGGAACGACCAGCCTTCTTGCTTCAAATCACAAGCAAACTGCGCTTTACAAGTCACCTCCTGTCTCCTCAACGCTGGATGGCCAGCTAGTCTCGATTGCTTGAAATTTTCGGGTTGGTGTCTATCGATCTCCTCATATTGCTGGGACGCTTGCCCAGGAAGCAATTGTGGAAAACCAGGTTGCAAGTCCAAATACCCACCAAATCCACCTAGTCTTCCAAGCCCTCCAGGATCGATCTCGACCTCTGTATATACTTGCCCCGTCACCAGCGTCAAATCAACTTCAACATCATCGTCCTCGACTGTGATCCCAATTCCAACGTGTTCCAATGTTTGTTCCCAGCCAAACAATCCACCAAAGGGATATGGTTCGACATCGCCTGTTGGAGGCATCTCTCTTCCATGCTGCACCTGTAACAACTTGGTGGAAGATTTCAACGCCGGAAATAAATTCAAACTCTACCTCTCAAGCCAATCATCCGACTGTCCATCCTACCCACCCTCAGGTCCATCAGGCCCAAGCCAAGCCTGCAAAGACGCTTGCGATACACAGTACCAAAGTTGCTTGAACACATACGCCAAAGGTTGTCAGAATAGTGCAGGTCCCCAATATACGGATTCGTACCCAGTGGCGAGTAATAAGTGTTATAATCAATGGAATGATTGTTATGCATTGAATTCTGATGTTGCTCCTGGTCCCTCCAGATGTAGCAGTTGGAATTCGGGATGGTATTAAGGGAGATAAAAGGGTGGTATGAGTTTCATTTTGCAAGAAAAAGAAGGAGGTGGCACTCGAAACTTTGGAATTGGGATTATTTTTGGCGCAATGCGTGGATTTAGCGAGCTAGGTGGAGAGTCGCGGTCTTTTGAAACTTAATAGTTTTATTGTAATTTTTGGAATTCTTTCTCTTTTTAATTCGGAGGAGACGTATAAGTTATCTCCTATTTTTGATGCTCCGAAGAGATTCCTTGGCTTGAAATCTGGGGCCTTGAAACTCAACCTAGAGAGTGAATGAGTCTTCATGCGCCCAGTATGCCATTTCCATTACAGAGGAGTGTAACCCAAGTTACCCGGAAGAGTCGACGGAGATGTACATTACAGAACTGAAAGGGTATCTCTTATTACTAAATTTAATCACTGGAAATGGGTCGAGAAGGAATGGCTGTAGTCCTTGCTCTTTGTGGAATTGCAGGATAGTATACTAGAGAAGGTGCGAGAAGTTTTAGAATAATGGTGGATGGTATTCGAGAAAGTTTGGAAGAATCAGGAGTTGGATTTTTCTGTTCTTGATGGTGAATTCTTTGTGATTATATTTCGCAGGTATCTGAGAGTCTTCCAAAGTAGGTGATTGGCGGGACGAGCAAGGTTCGAAATTCATACCTTGCTGATTTCTTTTCCTTGGTGGGGGCTCGCTTAACTTGGGGGAGGATTTTCTTTTATTGATCGAGGGGGAAGGGGGAAGATTAGAGACCTCGTCAAGGTGGAGGCTTAGCGAGACGGTAAACTTTTAGTACTATAGGTGATACATTAAGTCTAGGTAGTACTCTTTTTAAAGCTTATTAGTAAGAAGAATATTATAGGTTCCTTCGTAATCAGAAACAAAATCCCCCGCTCCAATCCTCATCCCATTACCACTCTACCCCTTCCACTGCTCTCACTTCGAAGCCTCACCCCCTACATCCTGCCTTCCCCTCCTTCATGAACCACGCCCTCAAACTCCCTACGCAGACGTATAATTCCCCCCAACAAACTCAACCAAAAGTCTACTCAATCTTTGCCCCTCCTCAACGGGGATCCAATGCCCTGCCTCTTCAAGAACCTCAACCTTGTAGTTCCTCAACCTCCCGTGGGGATTTTGCTGTCCAAAATCTGCTCTCGCGACGTAATCGCGACCGGCTAAAACGAGAAGGGTGCGTGTGTCGACGAATTTGTTTTCTTCTGGGATGGTGGTGTCATCGAGGGTGTCGACGTGCTGCATGCCTTGTTTGTACCTTGTTTGCTTGTGTTAGAGAAATGGATGGGAGAGCGTGGGGTGGAGAGAAATAGGGGCTAGGGATAGGATGGGAAAAAGGGGGAGGCGAGGGATAGATGGAGTCATGGAAGTGAGCGAGGGATAGGGGTGAGGTTGTGGGGAACAAACCAATTCAAAGGTGCGGTATAGCCTCCACTGAGTAGGATGCTATCATGAATTGCAGCTTCCTCTGGGGAAAGCCATGCGGGAAGGGGCTTTATTGTATCGGAGAGGATCCATTTTTTTGCTGCGCCGAGGGGTGCGAGATCTGATCTCCAGATTTCGGGGACGGGGGGATAGACGAGCGAGGTGGCGGCTTCGTGCTGTTGGGTTCATTTAGTATATTTTTCTTCCATATTAGAAAGCGAAGGGAAAGAGGAGCGGAAGAGGAATGTCAGAGTGGAATCTTACGTGAGCTTCTATGGTTTGACCGGCGTCGCTTTCGTTGAAGAACTTCCAGTATCCGTAGAGGGGGTAGCCGAATTCAGCCTCTGTTTGGGTATTGATCGCGTCTTTGAGAAGGGTTAGTTTGGAAGAAGAACGGGGCTAGGAGGGGCATTATACCGACGTCGAAAAATGCAGGCTCTTGGTAGGGAACAGTGACAAATACAAGAGACGAGAATTTTTCCGGATGGTAATTATGAAGACGTGATAGGAGACCAGAACCACTTTAAAATGTTAATTCTGGTGGTCTCAATGAACTTGTCCAGACGACTGAAGAATGGAAGAAACAGGAGGAAGTCTTGAAGCACCAAGAACCGAGGGGCAGTGGAGAGAGAGAATGGGGGACATAGATAAACACAAACAAAAAACTATCTCCAAGGAAAGACTCAGAACCTACGCATCATGACCAACCCCCACGACTGTCTCCAACCCCTCATTCCCAAGAATCTCCACCACATGTCCAGCCATCCTCTTCATCCGGTAACTCTCCACATCCCACGGCTTATCCGTATCTCCATAGCCCAACAAATCCGGCACCAAAACTCCATATCCGGAATCAGTCAAGTTCTGGATTTGGATTCGCCAATCGTAACTAGAACTTGGGAAACCGTGGAGAAAAAGGAATGTAGTCAATGTTGCGGTGGTGGCTGCGACGTACATATAGGCGTATGTTGTGCCATCGTCGACTTCGAAGAGTTTACCCGGGTAGGGGAGGTGGTTGAGTGCCATGATCACTTTTGCTCGATGTGTGAGGTGAATGAGAAGAATGAGGGGTTCTTGGGTTGTGATGTGGTGTTTATATACATTGATGGAAATTACACTGGGTATTCCATTTGTTGATGACAATGGATTGATTATCAATCTTGGCATACGTCCATATTTCGTCCGCTTCGGACATGCAACTACTCCCAGCTTACACTTACAAAAAAAAAACCGTTACGAGGTCTGCAATGAGTTTGAAATCTCCCCAATGATGTGATTGACTACTTACTAACTTGCGATTTTCCCACTAAAGCTGAGCTTCTCGTCTAAAATAATCTTTTACGATCGTATTTCTTCGAACCGACGGAAGGGAAGAGAAGTAACGGGGGCTTTACGTGGTTTGCTTATCAATAGAGAATAATGCCCAGTGAAAACACCATATTCTCCCAAATCTGGTTATTAAAACTCTTTCCGCTCAATTTATGGAACACGGGAGGTCTGTTGCACCGTCGGACAAACAGTAAACGAGGGGGATGGGTGTATCGCAATCATTCATTCATGACCTATCCCACACATTCCGCTATCTAAATACCCCAGTAAATTCAACGGCAAAGGATTAAATAGATTTCAAAAAAGAAAGTAAAGGGTTAAGCAGCGTGGTTCACAAGAAACCCATACCCAACCACTCAATAGCCGAGTTGAGTGTCCAAAGAGGGTCCAAAGTTTACTCAGAACTCAAGTCAAGTCAACTCACAACTCCTCGCATTACTTTCGCCGCCGCTAGCTTAATCTCACGACACGGGTGTACTAAACCTTTCATCACGGCTAGCACAGCGATGCGATGATAAGAGAAATAGTGACTTGCGAGACGCACAACCAGGAATCTAACTACAATGAAAAAAGCACTGACTGTAGTAAAAGTAGTAGCTTCACTTGAAATACGTGAGTTCTCGAGTCCGAAGAAGCAAGCTCTTTCTCAAAAACCCATCTTGGAGACTTCAAGTTGGAGGGGGCTAGGCCCCTCGCACTGTCCCCTCTACAGTTGACCTAACACTTCTAGAAGAATAACGATAACAACAAAATGAGTATTCTAGTCGTGTAGAACAATTAAATTGCTTTTCCGAGTTTTGGTCGAACATCCGGCGATGCAGAGCTGAGGCATTCTACTGTTGTTAGTTACGGATTCCTGCACCCCATGGTGGTAGAGTCACAAACCGTGCAGCATACAGAATTCGTCCTTGATTCACAGACTTCAATCACCGTTTTCTAACCACAACTTCGAAAACGCGAGAACCGGGGAAATTCACACACCAAGCTTAGATTTTCGCCTCAGCAGACTTGACACTGGACATCTGCCATCTTGACCTCTGCCTACTCCCAAGAATTGAACCACTTGGGCGATGAGGCAGATATGTCAGCAAACTGGTAAAAACAGTCTCGCGAAAACAGCAGATACAGACCCTTTCAACCGGGAGCCGAGAAAGTGTATTAATCCCAGTATAGACTTTTTAGGCGCTTTTATTAACTTTTAGAGCTTTTTTAACCTTTTTAGGTCCTTTTACCTAATATTACGCAACTTTCCACCAATGCTCACTTATCTGGCCCTTGATTTTTTATTTTTTTTGTTACAGCTAGCTGTCATTTTATCCTTTATTTTAACTTTTTTTAGACTTTATTCTGTTCTTTACAACTAGACTCCTAGAGTCTGTAGGTCGCTCTATGAAGTTTAAATTATCCTAGTCTCTAGGGTAATACTAAATTGTGCTAGGCAGGAGTTAAGAACGACGTGAGCTAATGCTTGTTATCCATCATGAGCTAGCCAAGCTAGTTTATGGATTTAAAACTTCGACCGTAGCTTGAAAACAAAATAGAAGGTAGTTGTGGAGAGAAAACGCTACGCAAGGAAGCAGAAAGGAACGTAGATGAGATTTGAGAATAACAAAAACTTGCTTCTCCGCTGAGCCGTGGCTTTTGATAACCCTGAGATATCATTCCGTCAGAATCCAAACCTGGGGAGTAAATCATAGCAATCTGGCAAGAATGCAAGCAAGACACAAAGAAAACCGAAGTAAGGAGAAAAAGTCCGGCAGAAAAGACGACACCAAGCAAAAAACCAAATATCCCACCATTGATTTTGTGTCAGAGAAGCCTATAATTGATCCAAATATAGTCCTTTCAACAAGCAAGACCCCAGAGAAACGGGAGTACCGGATGTGGAGGAAGGGTTCGTGAAGCAAAGTGATGTAATGTGGTTTCATCATGATTTGTATTTAAACTTTCATCCGGTCTCACGAAAAGACTCCAAGAAAAAAAAAGAATTGGCTTGGATTTTTTTGTACGGATCTTTCGGTTGCTGGGTTGAATCGAGGGAGGAACTTCCTTACTTCACGTGTACATCGATCTCCAAAAATCAGATTCTTTGGACTCGAACGCAAAATAGGAAATTCGGAAATATGGAAATATGAACCCCCAGCCAGATGGTTCTCTCACCAAATTACTCAGCCCCAATCCAGACCATATCATCTGAAGATCAATCGAATCAACTCGCAAGAACTGGGTTAGCGATCGGCGTCGAAAATCGTGCGAATCTGAAACAGCACCCATACATTTGAAGATTCGGAACCATCGGAATCTATCCAGACACGTGCTTTGCTGTCGTCTTCATCTGCATCTATCTGTGCACCAGCATTGGAAGCCCCGGAAGATGGAAAGAATGGCAAGAATGAGGAAATGCCAAGGGAATCAAGCACACTGGAATCTGGGGTAAAAGAGGGAGTTTGGAGGCTGAAGATGGGCGAGGGGCGGATCAATTTGATAACGGACTCCCGTCCTCCCGCTGAACGTGCGAGGAGATGCAAAGGGGGAATCTTTTGGGGAACGAGAACGACATGACGACTTTGATATGACATCTGAAGCAGAGAGGCATTGACGAAGAAGCGGAAGAATAACAGGTTTTCAGTAAGGAGGATCCAGGGATTGCAACTTGCAACTTGCAAGACATCTTGAACCACAGTTCACTGCTGTGAAGGAAGAAAAGGACAGAATCCCAGTTGTAATAAATGGGGAATCGCAAGTAATCATACTATCCCCCCCCCTAATTACATTGTATGCGCACGGTCGTTTTAGTATGGCAATGTCTGTGCACCGTACAATGTAATCAAGGGGGGGGATAGTAACATACGGTCCTTCGTAAATGTACTCCGTCGTGATGTTCCCGGCACCGATACAGAGCGGTACTTGACGGCTGGCTAGAACTTTCTTAGCTGCGGTCAGCTCGGTGGACTCTGGTTCGCCACGCCTTACGACAGCGCAAACGTCAGATAGGCGATTGGGTTTGGGTTTGGGCTAATATTTTGGCTTGAAACTTTGAGAAACTGGTTGGTTATGCTAAAAATATCGCCATCTGGGCGAGGTTGGTGTTGGTTTCAAGAGATGGTGGCCGGATGAAGGTCCTTGGGTAGAGCCGCTTGATGGGCGCGAATCGAATCGAGGTTCGGAGTAGACGGATCTCTCCAGTCACTCGTCGTGTTCCGTGGAATCAGGCCATCATGAACCCCCCTTTTTTTTTCCATCTCCCAAGTTCCAAGTTCCAACAAGCATTCGAGAATCGAGATGCAGGATTCAAGCATATTTTACTGTAACCAAGATGAATAGTAATCAAGCATTGATTGCCCCGCTCGGTGTATCTTTTAATGGCATTAAATATTGCAGACGGTGATTGGATAGCTAAGACCTTGGCTGCGCGCGCTTCGGGAAAAAAATGTTTGTTTCGCTTGTTGCTGTTTGGACAAAGAGGGTTGGAGAGGCCAGCAAAGCAAAGCATCGCAGCTTTATAGCCGCATCTTGGGTTACCCCTGGTAAGATATAGAAATACTAAATACTTTGTCCTCGGCCTCTCGTAAGTAACAGTGCCAGGTCACATTCAACCCGCCAATCCAATCCCAATCCCATCTCAATCCCATCTAATCCCATCCTAATCCCATCCTAATCCCATTAATAATTAGTCTCGCATCGCTTCTCTCATGACTGGCGAACAAGAATGAGAACATTCACTCCTCCGAATTCTTCCTTTTTCTAAATTGTGATTCCTCCCCTCCTCGCATAAACGTCCAACTCCTTTCCCCCCCACTCGAACTCAACAGGCCAAGAGAACCCTCCCGCACCTCCTTTTTTCTTATCTCAAGACTCAACTCACCTCATTTCTCCAACAACTTGGATTTCTTTTTGCCTTCTGCTCCACTTACACTTGGGACTGCCAGCCAGCCCAGCATTCGCATCTACTGTACCTCCAAACCTTGTCTCAAAGGGAAGCGTCGATCCGCAGTCGTTGCAACTCCTACCAACCCACCACTTCCTCCCTCCTCCCTCCCAACTCGACTTTCACTTCTTGCTCCACCAACAACCTTGGACCACACCGGTGACACCACCACACCAAAAACAAGGATCATATCACTCTCTTAAGCACCTCCCACTATTTCTCCTATTTGTTGGGATCTGCCTGTTTCTGATCAAGGACTCTTCGTCCCAACACGGTCGCTTCTTCTGTTACTGCGCCAGTGTGGCATCTGTCCCAAGAATCCACCAACCATCATTCAACCGCCTTCTGGATAATCACCCAAACTAGGTGGCTTGTTGATCTCTCCTCGTGACGACACCGACCTCTGCATTGGCATTCCACCATCAACACGAAAGGAGAAGCACCCTCCACGAATCTACCCTTCGGATCTGCTAGACACCTAGCAATCCCAACAACAATCGACGAGAGACACTCGTAAGACGAGCAATCCGCCACTATGAATATCAACAAGAAGCTTGGCCGGGTCAAGCAATGGGCTGGCGAGAAGATGGGTGGGGAGGTCAAGACGAACGTCTCGGACGACTTCAAGGCCATGGAGATGGAGATGGATCTTAGGCATGAAGGTATGCCAATCCCGAGTCAATGATGCTTATGACCACCATCTAACATCTGCTAGGAATGAATAAATTGCACAAGTCAATGACATCCTACGTCAAGTCACTCTCAAAGCGAAACGAAGTCGAAGATAAGGAGAAGACACTGCCGGTTGCATATTTGGGACAAACTATGATCACACATGGAGAGGATTTCGAGCCAGATTCCGAGTTTGGAAATTGTCTGATCAGTACGATTTCCCCCCTCCTTACTCGTGGGATTGTTTTTCTAACTGGGTTACAGGCATGGGTAGAGCCAACGAGAGAATCGGAAGATGCCAGGATACTTTTGTTGTGAACGCTACCAATGGATGGCTCGAATCTCTTGAGCGATCTTTGGCAATGATGAAGGAATATCAGGTAGATTCTGCATATTTTGAACAGTACCCCATTTACTAACTTTGCATAGGCTGCTAGAAAGAAGCTCGAAAACCGCAGACTTGCATACGATGCCTCCCTCTCCAAGATGCAAAAGGCCAAGAAGGAGGATTTCCGGGTCGAGGAAGAGCTCCGTTCCCAGAAGGCCAAATATGAGGAGTCAAGTGAGGATGTGTATAGGCGGATGCAGGACATCAAGGAGGCCGAAGCTGACAGCGTCGCGGATCTCGGAGCATTTGTTGATGCCGAACTTGAATACCATGATAGGTGTCGCGACGAACTCTTGAAATTGAAGAGAGACTGGCCTGCTGGGTAGGTTTACAAAAGTATCAACTGCTTTACATATGCTAATCTGAAAACCAGACAAACCTCGTCTCCAACCCACAACCACCGAAAACCAGCTCCACGAGCTCGATCCAATACTGCACACTCATACCAGGAGCGATACACCAGCCATGATGAACCCCCACCACTACCCGAAGAACCCGTCCGCCCCTCCATCAGATCACAAGGTCGCGTTCCTTCCTCCTCCCGACTCAACCCTGTTTTGAACAGCCCCGAGGATTACTCGGACTATGAGTCCCCTCGCCCTGGAAGAAACGCTCTCACTCGCGCCTCTACATTTCAAGGTCCTACAACCATTCATCGAGAGACCACTCCTGTTTCCGAAACACGAAAGAGCTCCAATCCTCACAAAGAACAAGATTTCGGAAGTTTGAGAGCCACCCTTCGCCCTTCGAACCGTGTCAATACCAATGGTAACGGAGATCTCTTCTGCGACCCATCAGACGACTCCACTTTGAATAGTGGTAGTCCTGATCGATCATATGGTGAACGCTCTGTCAGTCCTGCAACTTCGCACGGCAGTGTAGCAAGTCGGAATTACCCGCCGCCAGCTGCTACAAATGGTCGTAAAGGTCCGCCACCACCCCCACCAAGTAGATCGAAGAAACCACCTCCACCACTACCCATGAAGCGAGCCGATATGAGCTCGACGAGCCTCAATAGGTATTAATGGGGAACATATCAAATAGCGTCTTTCCTTTGTCTTTTTACGAGAGCGTAGGTCTCGAGCGGCCTCGCGGTCGCATTTGAGAAATTGTTACAACAAGTTCTTTGTGTTCTCCTCGAATGAACGTGCATCTTCTGCTTTACCTTAAAATTCCTTCTTAATGCACATAAAAAATATGCTTCTTCTGTCTTTCTTTTTCGGTTCAGAGGTGACGGGGACTGTGGTGCGGACTTTTCATGGATACCCGCATTGGTCTAGCTGTTGATGGTTGTTTATGGAAGGAGATGGGCATGAAGTTATTTTGAGTATGACTTCGAAACTGGATGGGATGGGATGTTGGAATTATTCAGATTGGCATTGATTGGCTTTTTTTTCTACTTTTTGTCTGTTTGTGGATGGCATTCATTACCTTCTGGCGTTGGAGAGGAAAATGTGAATATGCTTTTGGTGTATAGGGTATAGGGTGGGTTGGGATGCAACTTGCAAGTTTGTATTAGTGTGGCGCCTCTTCTTTTTAATTAGTATGGATCGTTTACCAGTAGAGGAGAGCAGTGGAGAATATGAATCATATCTCCTCTATTGCTTTTTCGTTTCTTGGGTTGAGGTGCGAGGTGATTGTGACTTTTTGTGACTTGGGTTAGTAACCAAGTAAATTTTCTCAAGAAAATAAATTCAGTTGAGTGGATGAGAGTTGGCGTGATTGTTGGCTTAGCCGTGGATAACTCATGGCTTACTGGTGGATAACTCGTGGCTTGTTTGACAAACTTCACCACGGCTAACGGATATCCACGAGTTGATTGACAGCTTACTGGCGAGTAACCCATGACTTACTTGCGAGGTAGACAGTTTGTAACTCGCGAGCTGACTGGTATGGTAGTTCTTCTTGGTTTTATTTATCACTCGGTGCGTTTCTTCTTCTGTTTAGAGTAGGCACTATATGTATATCTATGACAGATGCCAAGTCTTAGCTCGCATTCAATTCCCGATTTCTTATTGCGCGATAATTCAAATCTTGAAACTTTGAAGACTCACGATGTAACCTACTGATAGGCGTCTAATCCCATGCACGTACTTACGTGTAGAAATTCAATAGGATACTCGTGGCTTCGTAACCTTTGGAACCACCTGCATATCCCTTTTCTTTATGTGTTTAAGTTTTCTTATAGGTCTAGGCGTTATCTTGGATTCCTTTGTTTCCTTTGTTTGTGGGTATGAATTGTTGACGGCTATCTCCTGTATTCATCGGAACCTCGATACGAGTTACGACCACTGGATATCGACTCTTGCAGATCATCTTTCACAACCCAGAGGCCGAGTAAAGACCAAAATACTTCCCATTGCCTTTATCTCAACCATGCCACCCGAAAGAGCAATTCAAAAACCAAAACCAAAACCAAACCCAAAACCAAAACCAAAGCAAACCCAAAGAGTTCTCCGACCCCAGACAAACCCAGAAAAAAACAGCTCCCAAAAAAGCAGCAGCAGCAAAATGAAAATCAAAGCCCAAACCACAGGAAAACTCAGAAACCGCGACAGAATGGACAAAACACTACGAAGCCACCACCGAAACCTGGTGCGAAGTCTCCAAATCCACCGGCAGAATCCGCTACTCTTCATCCCTCTCCTCCACCGAACCACCCACGCCCTACACGCCCGATGAATACCGCAAAGTCTACATCGTGCGTTCCCTAGGCGGGGCACCCGTATTCAAACACTGGTCTCTCTTCATCTCTCCCTTCTCACCGCCGCCCGGTACGCGGTCTTCGAGAGCTATGGGTACCCCGCCTAAGAAGAAGCTGCCTCAGGGGCTGATTTTGAATATTGAGGGGGAGAGGACTAGGTATCGGTACGGAGTATTTGGAGAGGAAGGGGAATCCGTTGGGAGGGACGGGGGCGGGCGCGGGGGCGGAGAGGGTGGTGGAGTTGAGGAGTTTGGAAGGGAGAGGAGGATGATTGAAAGATTGAAGGGGGCGGGGAAGTGAGGTGAGGTGACTTTTATGGGTGTATTTAGTTCTTTTCTCGGCCTTGTAGATAGGGGTTGTCGTTGTAGAGTTTGGTTAGTATAAAGTGCTGGATAATCTCGTGCTGCTTATTCGACGTTGGGGTGTTGGAGGTTAAGGCCGTACCTTGATCTTGACCTTTGACTAGATTACCACAAGAAATGAAAAGAGGAAGGGATGGGGGAACGGGATAGCGATAGCTTTGAAGATTTGCTGTTTGGAGGTGGAGTATTGTCGGGGACTTAGTCTTAGTCGTTCCTTCCCTCCTCGACACAGGCGGCAAGAATTGCTTTGTTGGCATCTTCTACAAGAAGGGAAGGAGCGCTCAACCTAGCCTCGTGTCACGTGCACCCCGGCTATGACGAGAGTGCGCAATTGACGACCAAATTCCATCCGAAAAATATATATATATATTCGAATCCTGGTGGAAATCAGTATGCTACCTGCGCCTCACTGGGGGGGATAACAAACGAGGCAATAACAATGATAGAAATTGAAATGCAAAAACGTGCATCAACTCTCAAAACTACTACACTACACAAGCGCAATGCGGCAGTTGACTATCTCATGACCTTCTTTGCCCATATCCAGTTACGATATCCTAGTTCAAATCCGCTGGTGTTTTACACTAACACCGTCGCCACCTCCAACACTTGTTGATGCCGCATCAGACTTTATGGTATGGCTTCGTGCGACCCGCGCATCTCGTTGTCAAGCGGTCATTGTATGATGTTGGCAGAGCCCTGAGGCTCTCCCACTGCCATGCAACCCATCGCTTTAGAAGAGCTTCATAAAGACTTCAAGATACGAGTATGTATTGAAGAGGCGGGAGGCGGGGTAAGTGGGGGGTCTCGTATCGGGGACATGCAGACGCGACTCTCTCTCGAGCAGATCTGTAAATATGTTAGAGAAATCATGATCAGCAGGAGACGTAGCATACCTTCGCGACACTATCATTGTTGGTAGATGGTGATGAGTGTGTTTTAGTGAAGATGCGGTTAGTGAGCGTCACGAACTTTGGAGGGACAATGCCGAATTTGAGCCCGCTGTTAAATATCCCACCTTCTCAACATTCTCTCTCTTCTCCCACTTTTTATCTACTGCTCTTTACCATTTTTATTTAGTTACGATTCAATTTCTCAAATTCGGTTCGGAGATTTTCTTCCTTCCTTCAATTCGAGGATTTCCGGAATATGACACGCTCCAGACGGAACCACCCTGAGAATGCCGAGCTGACTGAGACGACCTCCCTCATAGGCAATGTTGATAGCACTTATGGGAGTGGCACAGGAAACAAGGTCGCGAATAGTGATAAAAATTCTGAAAGCAGTAGCGATGTGGAAACCAGTCAAGTTGTAAACCCGCTATTTGAGGGGACAGAGCGATATGATGGCGAAGATGGCTATGTTGTTTCCAGCTGTTTCTATCGGGGTATGAACAATTCTTCTTTCCTAGTTCTTCTTGAACATGTTTGAACTACTGCAAATCTGCATTTTGTCTTGTTGTTTTGCTTCGTTGTTACATTTGTTCCGAGGAACAGCTTCTCCGGCATATTGCGAGTGCAATAGCTTGGGATAATTGAATTTGATTGTTCCAACTATCTGGGTTATTATGAAAGTGTTCCAAGTATTTAGGTTAATTGCCTTGAATTTCCCTAGAAAGTTAGGATAATGAAACTAGTAGGCAGGCACAGACCTGAAGTATCTACTGCTGCTTTTACTCTATCGCGAGACGACTTGAGAAATGCTCCCTATGTAGATATTTCCTCACATTAACAAGTTTTCAACCACTCTATGGATAACTGATTGAAATTTTTGGAAGAAAACCTTGTCTTCTCTTCGCCTATTCAATTTTCGGTATTGGATGTCTCTTCTGCGGTCTTGCTCGAAAGTTAAACGAACTGGTTGCCGCAAGAGCATTTGCAGGTATTGGTGGTAGAGGTATGACCACGGTTGTTAGTATCTTACTCCGTGATATTGTTCCACTGAGAAGTAGAGGTACGTGGCAGGGCCATGTGAAGATTGTCTATACACTTGGTTCTTCAATTGGAGCTCCTTTAGGCGGTATTTTGGCAGACTCAATCGGATGGAGATGGTATGATTCCAATCACACGAATGCTAAATTTTACAAGGCATTCTTGGGACAATTTCCTCTCTGCAGAGTAGCTTCCATAGCAGTTTACTTCCTCCTCCGCCTCCCCAAAGCCGAAAACTCTCATTGGCTATCAAAGCTCAAGAAAGTCGACTTTCTTGGTACCTTCCCGCTCGTTTTTGTCGTTTTCACCCTCCTTGTTGGTATAGACCGCGGTAGCAACGTTTCCTGGAAATCAAAATTCGCCATCATTTCTTGCTGCGTCTCCATTCCCCTCCTCGGACTTTTTATCTTCGTCGAAAAGAAAGTTGCTTCTCACCCATTCGCACCCGGCCACTCAATTTTCCATCGTTCCCTAGTCGCCAGCTACCTCACAAATTTCTTTGGCCTGGCTGCTGTTTTGGGTTCACCCTTCTACATCCCACTTTACTTACAAGCCGTTGAGGGACTTTCCGCAACCTCGGCTGGTTTAAGACTTGTTCCCGTTATGCTTTCTTCCGTATCTGGGTTGCTATTTGGTGGGATTTATATGCAGAAGACGGGAAGAGATTACTTTCTTACTATCTTATGTGTATTTACTGGGATATGCGGGACACTTACTATTTTCCAGACTTGACTCCTTTTACCATGCCGGTGGGTGTTGTTATTGGAGTTTCTGTTTCTGTTTCGTCTTTTAGAATTGGTGCTTCGGTCACAACGACTCTACTTTCTGTTCTCGCGAACGCAGAGCCTGCTGTGCAAGCTGTTGCTACGGCTTGTACTTATCCATTCCGCTCCCTTGGAAGTGTGAAGCGTGTGAGTATAGCGGCTACGGCCGTGCAGCAGAGATTAAAGACAACGTTGAGGGAAGAATTGAATGGGAAAGAGGCCGAGGAGATTGTTAAGCGCGTAAGGGAGAGCTTGGATTTCATCAAGACGTTGGATCCGGATGTGAGGGTTTTGGCGAGAGGGTGTTATCAGGCTGCTGTTAATAGTGCGTTTGGGATGTGCATTGGGATTGTTTTTTGTGCTTTGTGCTTTGGTGGCATCGTGTTTTATTCGCGAGAAGAGGCTGAGCAAGTGATTTGGTAATGAAAGGGTTTCTTGGAAAAGTCTCAAGTTACTCAAGTTTAGAGTGGGTACAGTTTGGAAGAGAGAGAAAATCAAAGGGGGGTAATCCAGAGACTCGGCCATTGCGTCGTGTAGACCTTTTTCTCCTTGTTCGAGTCGATCTCAGATACTTACTTATTGTTCAGGGTGTTTAGGAGAAACGAGGAATTGATTTTCTTCTAAACATTCTCGAACAATACTTTTGATTGTCATGGACTGTTTCGCACAATCAAAGTCAAGTAGACGTACGCGGAGCAATGAACGAACCTTTTACATCGTTGGGAGGTTGGGAAAAACCGTGATTTCCGGTCTTCTAAGTCATCAAACTCCCATGCAGATACAATACTGTTAAAACTCCACTTCTCAGATAATGTCACATTCATGTCATGTCTTGGGGTCCTCCTTGTGACTCTCAATTGTATCTCGGACGATCCGAGGCTTCTCCTTTTCCAACCGCAATTGTCCACAATGCACACTCGTGGCCACGCACCGATGCAACTTTTCTCCGCTGCCAGATCCAGATCTAAAAATCCAGAGGACATTATCCTTGATGCTCCCCAGCTATCCAAGACCCAAGACTCAAGACTCGCTTTCAGCCCCTCGGCATGTATTGGCATTCGGATATTAACTATTGGCTTACTGGTAGGCAGCACCTTCCATTTCCTCAAGTAATCGATTTATATACGGCAAGACACTGCCGAATCCGAATCGATGGATCCACGCGCTCCAGGTTCATTAACCGACGTCGTGGACACCCGATTTTTCCCTTCGAGCGAGGCTGTACGGTTCCAACAATCTCAAGATGTCATTCAAAACATTTCGGCACTTCCACCAGTGTTCTCTCTCACTGGCACTTTACAAATCGCGACTCTATTAGTCGTCCGCTCGATCGTCCCCGGATAAAGAGTTCTCTGCATGGATCCAAAGCCAGGGTTACCATCGGCATTTGCTTTTATATTGATTAGCCTCATGGGTAAGCTCCTCCCTTGGAACCAACTAGAAGGCAAGAGGAAGCAAATTAACGCTTTGCCATTGGTTGTCTGGGAATTGAACCTTATTACCCCATACCCCACAATCTCGATACAGGTTTGTGTTGCACTGCGGCAACCTTATGCGGTATCCCAAGGTCGTCCAACACTAGGCACAGGAAGAGATATGTATCCCAGGCTTCAGGTCGCGCCACACCCCCCCTTCGTCATTTGAGTAAATCAATGGGTTTCGTGAAAATAGATGAAGAGGTTGTCTTTTTCATTTATCCTTGGTCATTCATAGGCTTGTCGGAAATAGCCTGCAATTTGTTCCCCAAGGTTGTCATGAGATCAGATGTTGAGATCAAGTGTACAATCATGGTTTTGTTAGATTGGGGTTTGGATTGAGGAGTTTCTTTAGTCACTTGCCCAATTTAAAGTACATAAGTGAAAGTGTTTTTCCATGTGGTCGTGCATCTTTCTTCTTCCTTCCTTTCCACGGGTTTTTTTGGTCTCATCGCAAGATAAAGGGAAAGATGGCACCAATATCATATTTCCTGGCCGCTTTGGCACTTGCTTATGGATTTTGTGGATCTCTGACCTCTGCTCATCCCGGAGAGGCTCCAAAGGAGGTACGGGCAATTGCAAGGGAGATCAAGCGAATGTCAGATGTGGCAGATTATCAAAAATCTGTGATGGAAGCGTGTTGGGACAGTCCACATGTACAGGCGCTCCAGCAGCGAGCCATGGAGCGACGAGCGGCAACGGTACAGCAGCTACGCGAAGAGCGAGATCTTCTGGATAGTAAGTATTCCCTTTTCGAAGTGTTAAAAAAGAATAAGATGCTAATCTAATAGCCCCTATCCTGGACAAGCGGACTTTAGGGGATTTCAAGAACTGGGCAAAAATAAATCACAACAAAACTGGCTCTGGCATAACCCTCACTTCACCGCCTGCTACCCTCTTCGGCGCGAACGCATCATGTATAATGACGCCCGATAACGCCAACGGCCCATATTACGTTAAAGGAGAACAAATCCGAAGCAATGTGCGTGACAATCAGAAGGGCGTGCCAATGCACCTAGAGATGCAATTCATGGATATCAAGACCTGCAAACCAGCCACAGATGTCTTGGTCGACATCTGGTCCTGCAATGCTACTGGTATCTACTCGGGGGTATCTGCAGCAGGACAAGGAGGATTGCAATCGTCATGGTTGAGAGGTGTTCAGAAGACAGATAATGACGGTGTGGTGAACTTTGACACCATTTTCCCAGGCCATTACAGCGGGAGAGCAACCCATGAGCACATCATCACCCACGTCGGTGCAAAAGTAGAACCCAACGGCTCCTACACCGGAGGAAAGATCAACCATCTCTCCCAGCTATTCTTCGAGCAAACGCTTATTTCCGCCGTCGAGGCCACCGCCCCATACAACACCAATAAAATCCGCTTGACGACAAATGATGCAGATGGTTTCACCGGATACGCAGCAAGCAAAGCCTACGACCCCTTCCCGAATTATATGTTCCTCGGCAACAAGCTCGATCAAGGTCTGTTCGTGTGGGCATTGGTGGGTCTCGATCTGGCCGGCGATGTGGAAAAGTACGCGCAGAATACTGCATATGTTGATGCCACTGGTGGACACAATAACCCGAAGTTCGATATGGGTCAGGTTGCTACTCCACCGCCAAATAGCCATGGTAAGCGGGAAGAATATCTTGAGGACGAGGAGGAATGGGAGGTTTTGGGAGAGGAGTAGATTGAAACGATTTTCTGGGATGAGATTAGGCGATTTAGGCAAAGAATGTACTAAAGAAACAACCCAGCCACTTGAGAATTTTCAAAAATCGACAACGCGATAGCTTACTCCCGCGGGCTTATATATTTGCCTAAGCTCCATTTTCCCCACAAGGTTCCTCGTGCAGAAGTGGCTGTGAGGGCATCTTTGTGCAATGTGACGGTCCTCATCCAGTAGATCTGGCAGTGGGACTTGCCGTCAAGGAAATCCCAACCGAAATTCCCAAAGAACATTCTGCTTTCTAAGAATTATTGGAACAAGCATTTTGTGGTTGTTGTTTCTAGGATTCAATATCCAATAGGCCGGGCAATCCTAGTCGGTGAGAGGTCGAATCCGCCACGAATTCGTGCCCCTTTGAGGCGTGGCATCTTGACTTCTGCTGTACTGTTTGAAGTGCGAATACGTTCCCTTGCTTTACGTGTTGGAGGATGATTGGATATGTAGAGGCAAGAGTGAAGCTAAGGCAACATCCGAGTTCGAAGATCAATCGGCAACATATACTCCTTTAGACCGCCAACGAAAATAATTAACCGGAAATGAGAAGAGGAAGATCTTGTGGGGGGGTAAAGAAAAAGAAAGTGAGAATACAAGCAAGGCGCGGTGGCAGTCAACTCAGAAACGATGGGCTGCATATAGGGCTATGGGCCAGATATTGAAGATTGTTTTTGATAAGCGCTAACGAATGAACCAAAAATGGTGAGGTGCATGTATCCACAAAACATTTTAGTTCCTGAGAATGAACCTAATACCCTTTCCGAGGGGCACTCAATTTGCCACACTCCTTACACCAACGCTGCTTTACGCACTGAAAAGGGAAAAAACCCGGAAGAGAGCCCCAAAAGACAAAGTAAAAGTTTAAAGAAAGAGGTCTTGCGAGAAGACGTGATCAACCACCGCGGCAACGGTCTTCGCGATCAGCTCAATATCCTGACGTGTAGAGATATAAGTCGGGGCAATAATAACGTGATCTCCTTTGGTTCCATCAACTGTCCCGGCTCCCAGGTATAGAGCTATGTTGAAGTCCGAGATCGCCGCATCATGCACAACTTGTGCAACACACCACTCCGGGTCGAAAGGCTCCTTGGTCTGCCTATCCTGAACAAACTCGATACCCCAGAAAAGTCCCTTTCCTCGAATGTCACCAACTTTTGGATGGTCGCCGAGGAGTTGTTTCAAACACTGCCCAAGATACTCTCCTTGAATTCTGACGTTCTCGACTAAGTTGTCTTCGCGTATAATTCTCTGTACCTCGAGCGCGGCGGCTGCTTGTACAGGCATTGCTTGGTATGTCTGCCCGTGAACAAACTGGCCACTGACAAGTCCGTTGACGATTTTCTGGGAGATAAGCACTGCTGCAATTGGCTGATACCCGCCTGCGAGTCCCTTGCCCATTGTCTGTAGGTCGGGTGCCACGCCTTCATCTTGCCAAGCATGCAGGGTACCGCATCGGCCCATCCCACTCATAACCTCATCCAGGATGAAGAGCGCACCATGTCTATGGCAGACATCTCGCATAGCTTTCAGATAGCCGGGAACGTACGGGACACATCCTAGCGCGGCTCCTACAACTGGCTCGCATATGAAGGCAACGACAGTTTCAGGGCCAAGTTCTTGAAATTTCGCTTCGAGTTCGGCAGCTTTCTGAGCCACGAAGGTTTCGTTAGACTCGCCATTTTGCTGGCGATATGCGTTACAAGCAGACACACGGTGGACGTTCATGAGAAATGGCTCGAAGGGGGCTCTGCGAGCTTTATGGCCGGAAATCCCAAGCGCACCTATCGTGATTCCGTGATAGGAGTTTTCGCGAGCGATGAAGTTGACTCTAGACGTATTCTTGTCTTTCTCGTAGAAAAACTGGCGAGAGAGCTTGATACTGGCTTCCATGGCTTCGGATCCTAATTGCAGAGCTTAGTAACAACAGTGAAAAAGGGGGGCCCCGAAACGGGAGAATGGATACAAACCTGAGCCAGTCAAATAAACTTTGCTCATGGCACCTTCTGTTCCACGTATCAACTCTTCACACAATTCATTGACGATGTTGGCGCTCCAAAATGAGGAACAAATGTAAGAAGATCCGGTCATCACTGAAATATATTAGCGAGTGTTTTTCTTGTCAGTCAAAACAGGAGCGGAGAGGAGTTAGATTCAAGAAGTTAGATAGAAACAAATAGTAAAGTCGCCTACGTTGACTAGTGATAGCATCAATGACTCTTTGGTTCCCATGCCCAAGACAGGAAACAGCAGCTCCGCCGGCGGCATCTAGAATAGTGCGACCATCTTCGAGGAACAGGTAGTTGCCTTTCCCTCCGAGCACAACAGGGAATGATTTCTTGAGGTTACGGTTAAGGTGGAAGCCTTTCTTGATGCCCTTGGTACCGCTGACATGGCCGTTGGAGGGCTTGATCGCTTGGTGATTAGACAAGGCAGTTTCTTGGTTGTCGGGGATGGGACTTGTAGCTGAGATGGCAGAGGGCGCCATGATGAAGGAATCAAGGTTGATGGTTTGGAAGAAAAGTTATTCAAAAAATATAAGGAAGTCCACAAAGTTGGACGGGGTAAGTGTCTCTGATAAGCTCCTGATGTGGCTTGTTGAAGTGAAGTTCGAGTCGAAAACATTAAGGGCAAATGGATCCTTTTATACTCCCGGAAAAGAAATAACAAGCTATGGCAAGTGGGAGGATTGGCGGCTTCTCGCGGGGATCGGAAGCGAGCTCAACCGACAAAGGGTGTGCCGATACGGCTATGGTTCTTCTCTCCCAATGGCAGGAGTACAGCTGCCAGCAAGGAGCTGCATGGGGTGGGTGCGTAGAAGTGGTAGCAGAAAGAAGTTGAAGTGCCCGGGTGGAGTAGTAGTGGATAGAAAGTATGAACTATGGCCACACAAGAGACGCCAAGTTCGGATGCAAAGATGGGATGAGCGAGTCGACAAAAAGAAGGAAGCCCGTAGCGATTGGAGGTGAGTTCGAGAATACATCATACTAGACGTGCTAAATAACCAAAAAGGCTAGAGAAATCAAAAGGGGGTGAGTGTACAAGGATCGGGACGAGCCAGCCAGCCAGCCAGCCAGCTACAACTAGGTTATACATGCCCCGGCTACTACTGTATCCCGCCAGCAAACGGTCTATATTGAACAGCGGCACGTCCTTCCAAAGGCCCCCTGATAGGAGATGAAGCAAGATCGGAGAGGTTCTTACATGTTTATTCATCTCTTCTGACCGGCTCCACGTCCTAGATGGGACAGCTCGACCCTCAAGCACGCGGTGCAACGCCAAAAAAAAAGGCTGCGATCTCAAACCTGCTGGGCCTCAGTCGACCATCGACCATTGTAAGTCACACGCCATACTTCCTCAGCATCGAGCAGCATGGCATGCAGGTGCAGCTCTGTGCAGCTCTCTGCATCCTCTCCTTCTCCACGCGGCATCGATAACGTCTATCCATGGCCAAGTCTGCAGCTACTATAGACCTGAGCTGCCCACTGGTAGGCCAATAATGGCAGGGGGGACCTGGATACGTCGCCTTGACCGGCTCTGGAGGAAGAAGCGAAGCTGGAGAACTTTCTTTATGCTCGCTTGTCTTGACCGCTCCTGATGTCCTCAAATCAACGTCGAGGTCGGGAATCTTGAGGGGTAGCAAGCTCCATGAGCGTGATAAGTAGTAGTGCCGTCGGTCCATACTAGTACTACCAAGTTCCGTGGACACTTGGAGGCCCATGCGATTCGAGACCCCTGAAGCTCGCCTTGAGGTCGCGAGTATCCCGTCTTTTTTCTTTCGCGGGCCGGAGACCACCTCCACTTGCCGAGTGAGTAGGCTAGGTAACCCGAGTCTGGCACCGACTCACTTTTGCTGGTGGATCCCGAAATAAGGTCCGCAGACGAGCGTCGGCGCCCGAGCCGCCGTACAGGTTCCGAAATTCGATCTGTCAACAACATCCATGGTTCAGGAATATGATACACCTGGCTTGGACGTCTATGGCCATGTGGATGAAGAGGTACCTTCCCGCTGACTGATATTTAGGCTTTAGGGCCTTGGCATAAATCGTAGCCCTAGATGAAGGGAGGGCCTATCACGAGGAAAGCATCTACTTTCGCACCACAGCTCATGGCCAGGCGATGATAGCAACCACGTACTTGATTTCCCGCTGTCAGCCCAACATCAACCAGGTATCCGGTTGTAGTGATCGTGTCTGTCCGACTCATTTTCGTGCCTGACTGACCATGGGGAAGTTCGATCGAGCAATGCTCCAACGCATCCAAGATTGTTTGGTAGGTAGGTGGTGGTCGACGAGTTCCATGAAGCCCCTTCGTTGTCAAATCCGGTGACCAAACTCGTCTAACGAGTCCGAAGCCATCGAGGTGTGGGAGGGAAAAGATTGAAATCTGGACCGGTTTTTCGAGTGCTTCTCATGCTGTGTATGAGCACGTTGCTTTTCAACATCCACCCGCTTTCAAAATAACCGTTGGAATTTTTGTGCAGCCACGGCCACAGCCACCAGTCGATCCTGCAGCAAGCACATCTTCGCTTATCACAGAGCTCATAATCCAGGGGGGTTGCATCCGGGGAGATATGCCAATTCAAGGTTTCCGACCCAAACTCCCGACGAGGGAACGGGTAGAGGTCCTAAGTACAACATACAAAAGTGCCAACACAATCCGGATTTTTCTTTGATGTTTGTTGAGGGGGATCATTACGTGCACCACCGCGGAAACTTGCAGCAGAAACCCGGGATCGTAATCCCCATCATGCTCTCTGGAGCACTTGCTCCGAAAACAACACGGCGCCAACACAAGTATTGTTATGCCTGAGGCGTCCCTCCATCAAGGATGATTGGTTTTGAGTCCCCTTTCGTCGCGGTGTTTCAGATGCTGTTTATGGTTGACTTTGGGGCATAATCTTACCGTACCTAAGTAGGTATTTTGAGGTTTTTGATACCCAGTGTACAAAATATACCTCGGTCGACCCGATAGTTTGGAACCGTCCCGCAACCATGCCTTTCGGCATGCCGAAAGGACTTGCCATCGGGATGGATTGAGATGCCCCTTCGATATCTGGCCAAAATGTTATTTTGACATCGGATCAGAGTCATGAGATCTCAAATAACTTGGATGGGTTCCTTTCCTAATGGCTGATTCAGTCGTCCGTTTTGTTGGTCATGGGGAAAACATGGATTGGGAGGAACCCTACAATCAAACCCACCAATTCTTCTTCAAGCTACGCACATACGTCTCCTGCAATCACCTCATCAATACGACACTGTTGACAGAGGCATTAGTAATTATGTGCAGGTCTCAAGTGATTTATCCTAACCAAAAATGATCATCTCATCATTTGGATTGGTCCCTCCTTTCAGCTAAACTTGGATCCCAAGAAGATTTCAATCCTGATGGTAAAATACTAACTGCAGCGCGGGGTGCAGGATTCGTGGTCATGAGTAGAATGCCTCTACTCTGCTCGCTCGTTTGCTCAACAGAGACTTGGGAAAACCAAATTCAATCTTTTTACTATAAAAAAGGCTCGAATAATTAGAATTACCTTCATTCTTCCAGATGAGTTGGTCGTAGAAGGTCAAATCTCTTGACACACCACGAATTATTACAGCCCTGGTGTGCGAAATACATTTCTCAGAGGGGAGGAGCGGTGAGCCCTTGAGCCCTTCTACATCGCTACCTAGATATGCGTGCTTCTTGCCACATTGACAAAAGGTCGAGCTAAATCAGCCTTAACCCAAGAGTTCTATGCTTGATGAAACGGGTTTCTCCAAACTCAATTACCGACGAAGCGGGGTCGGGCCAAGCATCATGTTCGAGGTAATTGGGCAGCAAAAGAGGGATCATGGCGAGTGATGTTATCCAAAATCAAACCCCAAATATGCAATAGGCAAGTCTCACAACCTCACAACGCACCACGCCCTTTATTGCGAGTCCGATTTCACCTAAGTGCATGTTCTTAGACCTACTTCAATCACCTCATTCAAAAGTTGAACACTCAGCGGAGGGCCGCCCCGCGCGCCGACGTAACCAAAGGCCAAACATGGATTCATGGGCAAGCATGCTGATGGTAGCCTGTGGGCTGTGAAGGTTTGTTTTGCCCAGGTGTACGGGAACCTGGTGGCTACCTGAGGTTTCTTGTATGAACGGGAATGATTGTCTGAAGTTGGAAGAAAACCATCAGTCTCTTCGCACGTTGGCTACATCATCCTCGAACCGCGATTCAAATGGCGCGAAGCAAGTAATTGCATAGAGTACGTGGCGAAACATTTGAGGTTGAAGTGTGCTGATATACCTATTCTTTACACTTCCAATTCCAGCTTCAGCTCTGCCATTTGGCCACAGACGAACCGGCCAATTAACTCCATCGCGAAGTTTAGATCATAGGCCACATCCTCGAATGGCGCCCGACAATACAAGGCCAGTAGACCAACCTACAAGGGGGAGGCGCCACCAAGCATATGTGTTACTTCAACATCTGCGAGGGGCTCAAAAAGGAACGCTTTGCATCTCGAAATTTGTTCACATTACCTCTATATGCATCATCGAAACATGGATTTCAACATCAATTCGTTCTGTAGGCAGCCGATATCAGTGTGCACGATATTCATGCCTGCAGCGGGCCGCGCTTTGCTATCACTCGTTCGTGCGGTTATCCCACCCTTTTGCGCCTCATACTTCGGCCTCTTATCGACGTCCCTGTTTGTCCCCATCTCCCGGTGTGGTTCATCTGCGGTTCAGATGGCCAGTCTATGGTGGCTGTTAGCGACCCTCTCGGACATTTTGGAAAATCGACTTTTTAGCGTATTAGCGCCTAAATATATAATAATTTAAAGTACTCTACTACTACCTTTTATACTTAATTATACTTCGAAGTTAAGAGAATTACGTATTAAGGCTATTTAATTATACTAAAATTATATATACTCGATTATTATAAGAGTTATAGTTGTTAAAAAGATACGATTTAAGGTTCTTACTCTTATATACCTTATACTCTAGATTCTACTATTATCCTTCTACTACTACTTTTATATACTTATAGATTTATAATTCTCTTCTATATACCTCTTTTATATACTATTACTATTATACCTTTTTATCTTATCTATAGAAAGCCTCTTAGTAGTATCTTTTATAGTAAATATAGCTATAACTAAAATACTACTATATCTTAAGCTAAGCTCTAAAAGCTTTAAATTTAGAAAGAACCTATTATAAAATTTAAGAGTATCTCTAAAAGTAAGAAAACGATCGAATTACTCTTCTTCTCTAATAATAAGTACTAGTAAGATTATAATAGTAATAACTCTTCTACTACTAATTCGTCGAAGTTTAGAGATTATACTAAGAAATCTATTAAGCTAAGAAATAAGACTAGAAAGAAGGATAAAGCTATAAAGGATTAACTTAAAAAGAGAGATAACTTTAGTTTTAATCTTTACTATTAAAAGAAGGCTATCTTCTACTAAACTATTTATATATAGTTATATAAGCGTTCTCTAAAAAAGGCTGCTTTTATAAGTACTATAATAACTTATTAATTTAAGAAAGAAGTACTAATTAGTATTAGAGACTAAGTTAATAAGTTTTTATAAAAACTTATTAATTTATTAGATATATATACTAAGTATAATAAAGTATATTAGAAGATACTATAGAAGGAGTTTAATAGTAGAAAGGCTAAATTTAAGATCTTAATAAGTAGTACTTAGCTTATAGTAATCTATATCTTTAAAGAAGTAGATATAGAGAATAGTATAATAGTAGCTAATCTTAAAAGTATATATAAGCTTAAATAAGTAATATATATATTCTTTCTAGTAATTTATAAGAAAGAGTTACTATTTATTAAGAAGGAGAAACTAAAGCTAAAAAAGAGTAAGAAAGCGTTATTACTATTACTAGTAATTTATAAGATATCTACTAGTAAAAGGTTAGCTTAATTATTATCTTTGTCTTTAAGTTTAAACTTATTAAATTCTAAAGCTAAATCGTCTATTAAGAAGACTAAATTAAAGCCTTTAGTAGAAGAGAATAAGCTAGTTAAATTCGAGGCTTTAGAAGAGATATTACTAGTAGTAAAGAATAAGGTAGTAAAGAATAAGGTAGTAAAGAATAAGGTAGTAAAGAGTAAGCTAGAGGTTAATTATAGAGATATAGAAAAGAAGTTATCTTATACTTTTAAGCGATTTAAGCCTTCTATATACTAGTATTAAGTCTTAATTTTAGTTAGAATTTATTTAAAATAGAGTTTTCTTCTTTTAATATAGTAATATTAATATTTTATTTATCTTTTATTTTTTTTATTTTAAATTAAAAATAGAAACTATTTAGATATAGATAAATACTTTTTCTTATAAAAAGTATTTAATTAGATATTATTATAATACTCTAAAGTAGCTCTATAATAAGTAAGATTATTAATAAGTTTCTCTTACTTTCTAAAAATTATATTATATAACTTTAATATAACTAGAACTCTACTTTATTATAATTTTAAAAATAATTATATACCTATTTAAATTAATTAACTTTATATCTAAATTACGTTTCTCTTATATTTCTCTTCTATTTCTCTTATATTTCTTTTAAATAGCTCTTAGTTCTTTTAAATAGCTCTTAGTTATAATAATTAGCTTAGTAAAGTAGATAGTAGTTAGAGAAGAGTTATATAATTTATATATAATAAAAGAAAAGCCTCTTATATATATAATAGAAAGGATAGCTACTAAAGAGTTAATTATAAAGTAAGTTAAATTTACTCTATTACTATAAAGTAAATATATATTAATATTTAATAGTAAAAAGACCTTTTAGTATAAGTTTAAAGCTTAGAACTTTCTTATAAAAATTCCTAATATTATTAATAATCTAGAGGTTATTTGATTAGCTATAAAGTTATAGTATAAAGACTTTACTTATAAGAAAATCCTATATATACTTAATTAATTTAAAAGTATACTAATATCTAATTAATAGCTTTAAAAGCTTTAAATATATTAAAAGCTCCTACTTTATTAAATAGAACCTCTTATACTTAAGTAAGATACTACTCTTATTAACACTATTATAAATAAATTTAAATCTAGCTAAGTAACCTAATATAGCTATTATACTATATATATTTACCTTTATTATAAGCTAGGCTTTTTTATTAGTAAAAGAGAGATTACTTAATTAAATTAGTAGATAGTATCTATATTTACTAAAGCTAGAAAGAATATTCTTAAAAGAGTTTATAAGTAGTTTATTATTAAGAGACTAAATTAAGTATAAAGTGTTAATAACTATAATAAATTATTCTCTTATAGCTTCTAGATATATAGATTTATTAATACTTACTTATATAAGATATTAGAATATTTTATTAGCTTTTCTAACTATATCTAGGTCATAGTTATAAAGTACTATCTTTAATTAGTATATAAATATAGCTTCTTAAAAGTAGTATAAGTAGATAAAAGTATAGAGACTCTTTTAATAGTAGTATACTATCTTCTTTTATAACGTAAAAAGAAGTCTAATTTAAGGATATTAAAGACCTAGATATATAATACTTCTACTAAAAACTAGTATATTAAGTAATAGTAGTATACTTTAATTAATTAATAAACTTCTTAGTAAATAGAATACTTTTAAATACTTAAATAAAAGAGTCTTTTTAATAGTTTAAAGTATAATTAGATTACTTTATAATATATCTATATAGACGTTATCTACTACTAGATCGACGAGTTTATTAAGACTTATAATATATACTCTATTTAAAAGTAACGTTAGTAATAGTAGAAAGTACTATAAGAGAAGCTAGATAAGATATATAATTATTAGAATAATAATACTAGAAACTATAAGTATAAGACTAATCTAGAGATATAAAAGAATCTTTAGAAGAAGGTCTCTTTTTATAATAATATTAAGTATCTTAATAATAATACTTATATAATATATAATACGATTAAGATAGTTTAGCTTAAGGTTAGTAATAAAGACTTTAACCTTTTTAATAAGATATAGTTAAAGCTTAATATACTATATACTCGATTTTACCTATATCTTTATATAGAATTATATACTAAGAAGTATATCTTATAATAGTACGAAATATACACTACAGGAGAAGAGGCATATAGGAGTGCGTTCGAGACTGAATAACATACGTAGATACTAGGCTCTAATATAGAAGAAAAGGCTAAACTAGCCTTTTCTAACTCTAGGAGTAGGCTGCTATATATAAGAGGTTTCAGACGATATAAAAAGGGGTACGAAACCGAACAACGACATACGTCGGCTAATACAAAAGCCCGAACCTTACGAAGTACGTCCGAAAGTCTAGACAGACGTATAGACGTACGTAATCTTCCTAAATTAGATAATATAAAACAACAACTACCGAAACACGGCATATGCTATGTAATCTCGGCTATATAGGACGGCATGCCGTCATATATCTATTTATAATAGCACGCTATCCTGAATTGTCGGTATTTATAAAACTACTAATACTTCTACGACTTATTAAATAGAAGGCGCTAAAGAGAGTAAGGATTAGATATTATATGTTTTACTTTAAGGTCTTAAATATTTAGCTTTAAAGCTCTTATTATTTTAGTAGCTATATTAGAAAGAACTTAGTTATTATTCTTATTAAGACTTAGTAGTCTCTAACCTCTTATATATAGATATTTATACTTAATATAGAAGAAGAATAGTTATTATTTTCTTCTATATTAATACTTAGTATCTATATACGTTATTCTTCTATATATACTCCTATATATCTCTACTATAGTTATATATATTTCGTACTATTATATAAAAATAATAACTCTTCCTTACTAGTGATAGCCTTAATAATATCTTCTTTAAGCTTATTACTACTCTTTATTTAGAAGTTAATTTAGCCTCGATTTAGAACATTATAATAGTATCCTTATATAGCTAGATAATTAAAGACTACCTAGATAGCTAGTAATACTAGGGTTTAATATCTATATAAATAGCTAGTAAAAATCGTATTATAGATACGTTAAGAGATTAGAATATACTAAGTATTTCTAAGAGTTCTAATAACCCTAGATTTAGTAAATAAGTCGACTTATAATAGTTATCTAAAAGGCTTCTAAATCTAATCTTACTCTCTCTCTTCTAATTTAATATTTAATATATTAGAATCTAAAGCAACTCTAGGTCTCTTCTAAGCTCTACTTCTAAATATAGAGCTCTCTCTTAAAGAATAAAGTCAAGCCTCTATAGAAAGGTTCCTAACTTAGTACTATACCTCTAAGAATATTAAGAAGCCTAAGAATAATAAAGGTAAAGGCCTAGTACCTAGAAGCTAGAGAGATTAATAAGACTTCTCTAATATAAATAAGATATAGAGTATAATCTAAGCTATAAAGACTAAGGATTAAGAAAAAGAATAGAGAATTTTAGAATAAGATAATTAGATTACTTAATTATTAGACCTAGTATAGTAAATTAGTTAATAACTATTAAATAATAACTAAAGTCTAAGTCTTATTTAACTAATATAAACACCTTCTTCTATCTCTTTAAACTATTATCTAAGACGAAACCCTACTTCTAATATTCCTTTCTTATAATAACCTACTCTATACCTATAACCTAAAAGTACTCTAAAAGCTCTTTAATCTATTAAAAGTAAGATTATAGAGAAAATTAAACTTTTAAATAATAGTATATTACTTATATATAAGTAATAGAGAATATTAATATATAATCAACTCTATATAAATATTAACTATTATTAGATACTTTTAACTTATAAAGCCCTTATTTAGAAGATAATAATAAAAATTGCCTAAAACTACTTAGAGCTCTAATATAAGTCTAATATAAGTAAGATAATATTTAAAGATTATAAAGAAATAATTAAACTTTTTAATACTTACTATCTAAGTAGTTATAAGAAGAAGGATACCTAGAACGCCTTTTAGTCTCTTTAGATAAGATAGAAGAGTTATATAAGAGAAAGTTTTATAGAATTTAAAAGTTACTTTTTAAGTATAGTAATACTTAAAGAGGTATTAGAGTAAGATAAATTCTACTATATATAAGAGAAGCTTATACTTTAGCTCTAAACCTAATTAGTTAATAGTAAGAGATACTAGAATACTAACTTTAATAAGATAGTAAGAGACCTTTTATTTATAGATAAGGAATAGTACTATAATACTAAGTTATATATAACTAGTATAATAAGTATAGAAAAACTAGTTATAATAAGCTTATTATATTAAAAGCTTAATACTAACTAATCCTTATCTAGTTTAGTTATAAAACTCTTACTACTCTTATATAGACTTTATTCTATTTCTTAAAAGACTTCTTAAACTTCTAGGCTCTCTTCTACTAGTAAAAGATTAAAGACTTCGTTTATAGACTAATTACTTACTAGTATAAAGTATTATAATTATAGAAAACCTAGGTATATTAAGCCTAACTATCTTAATCTACCTAGTATTAATAAAATAGATAATTAACCTAAAGAAGAATAACTACTTAAAGAGTACTCTAACTTTAATCTAAGTTAGAAGGAAAATAAAGAGGCTTAGGTAAAGATACCTTCCTAGGCCTATAAAATATAATCTAGCTAGACTTAACCTTTCTAAACTTATAAAAGGAAAATAGTTCCTTATAAATACTACTCTTAGTATATAAAGATATAGTATTAAAATATAAGCTTTAGTAGATATAGGAGTAAATAAGTACCTATTTCTAAATCGACTTTTAGCTCTTTAATTATTAAAAGTAATAGGTTTATAGATCTAGAAACTACCTTATTCTATATCTATTTATAAATATAATAATAGTACTAAAAGCTAAGTAACTTAGTTTATATAACTATATTTAAACGTAGATAAACGTTATATTTATAACTACTTCTTTATTATCCTAGACCTTAGATAATAAGATCTAATTATTAGTAATAAGTAGTTAAACTATTTTAAAGTTCTTCTTAACCTCTTAAAGAACTAGATTACTTAGCTAGCTAATAACTCTCTAACTTTCTACTATAAGAAGGAAATTTTACTTTTACTTTCTAGTAGAAACTAGAAACCTATTTTAAACTACTAGTTAGATATAAATTAAAGAGAATATATAATCTATTAATAAGAAAGATATAAAAAGAGTAGACTTATAAATATAGCTAAGTTATTACTTCTATCTATAATAATACCTCTTAAAAATTTAATATCTAACTCTAGTCTAAAGCTCCTATAAACTACTAGTATAGCCTTAAAAGGCTAGACTTTATACTCTTTTATCTATAAAATTAGTATAAATACTATATACTTTAATATAAAATAACTTAATTTAGAATTTTATATAATAAGTATATATAAGCTAGATTAGATTATTAATAAAAGATCTACCTCTTTTTAAGATAATAATAAGATAAGAGCTCTAATATAGGCCTAACTTTTAAAATATTACTTATTTTATAAAGACATATTCTTAAAAGTAGCTTTTAATAAGCTCTCTTCTTACTATAAATATAACTATAAGATTACTTTAAATAAGCTACTTCTTAACTCCTTTTCGCCTCTATATTAATAGTTAACTATAGAGCTTAAAGTTACGAAGGAGTATCTTATAAAGAACTTAGATAAAGAGTTTATTATTAATAGTAATAGCTCTTTTACCTTTCTAGTACTCTTTATTAAAAAGGCTAATAGTAATAAGTTATAGTTCTATATTAATTATAAGAAGCTTAATACTCTAACTTAAAACGATCTCTATCTAATCTCTTATATTAATAAGCTCCTTTCTAGGATAAGAATAGCTAAAATCTTTATTAAATTAGATATTAGATAAGCTTTTTATTATATTTAAATAGACTCTAACTTAGAAGAGATAACTATATTTAGAACTAAGTATAGTATATATAAATATAAGGTCCTTCCTTTTAGACTCTATAATAGCTTTACTACCTATTAATATTATATAAACAATGCCTTAATTAACTATTTAAATAACTTTTATATTATCTACTTAGATAATATTTTAATTTATTTAGATACTATTAAAGAATATAAAAAATAGATTAAAAAGGTTTTAAATTAGCTTTAAGAAGTAGAACTTTAGGTTAATATTAAGAAAAGCAAATTTAGTATTACTAGAGTTAAATACTTAGGATTTATCTTAACTATAAAAGGACTTAAAGTTAACTTTAAAAAAGTAGAGCTTTTATAAAACTAGGTTTAACCTAATACTATAATAGATATAAAGTCTTATCTAGAGTTTATAGGATTCTATAGATAATTTATTAAAGGTTATACTAAAATTACTAAACCTTAAACTATAATAATATATCTTATAGAGCTATTTTTATAAATACTTAAATATAAAGAAGCCTTTAAAGTACTAAGAACTAGGCTACTTATAATTTAAATATTATACTACTTTAACTCTAAAAATAATATAAAAGTAGAAATAGACTTTTTAAAAGAAGTAATAGTAGATATATTCTTATAATAATATAATAGCTTTTAGTACCTTATTAGGTTCTACTTATATATCCTAGTTAGCTATAAATCGAACTAGGAGATCTATAATAAAGAACTATCTACTATTATAGAAGCTTTTAAGAAATAGCGTTTTAAACTTATATTATATTAGAAATATATTAATATATATTTAGATTATAGATTATTAGAATACTTTATAATAACTAAGCTACTTATAGCTAAGTAAGTCTAATAGATAGAGTTTTTATTAGACTTTAACTTTTAGATCTAATTTACGTTTAAGAAGAGTAATTAAAAAGTAGATATATTAACTTAATATAAATAAGACCTAAAAACCTATAATTAAGCTAAAGTAGATAGCTACTTATATACCCTTTTAGTATCTAATTATTTAGACCTTTAAATTAATACTAAACTTACTTAAACCTTTTTATAAGAATAGTCTATATCTCTTAATATAATTTAATTAAATATTATTCTAGAAATAAGTTTAAATATAATTTAAAAGTTAAAAGAAGATAATCTATACTTCTTTTAAAAAGAACGTTATAAACTTCTAAATAGATACTACCTCTTATTAGATAATTTACTACTTTTTAAAGATTAACTTTATATTTAAAAGAATACTAAACTCTATATAAAACTAATCTAAGAAGTCTATAACTAAGTATCTAGTACTTACCTAAGTACGAAAAAGATATACTAGTTATTAATATAATACTACTACTAGGCTAGAATGTTTTTAGACTATAAGAGATATATAAGGAATTATTAAGCTTATAAATACTCCTATTCTTAATAAACTAAGTAATAAGGCTTTCTTTACTCTTTACCTATACTTAACTATTCTATATAATATTTATATATAGACTTTAAATTATTTTTAAAAGATAAATATAAATTTAATATTATATTAGTATTTATTAACTAACTTAGAAAGGATTTAGTATTAATACTTTATTACTTAACTATAGATACTAAAAGACTAGCTAAACTCTTTATTTAATAGATTTACTATTTTAGCTACTATTTTAAATTAATTACATCTAATTAAGAACCTTAATTTATATTATTATTTTAGACTAAATTTTATTAAATAATTAGTATTAAGCTTAAGCTTAGTATAACCTACTATAAATAAATAGATAGATAGATAGAAATAATAAACTAATATATTAATTAGAGACTAAGGCCTTTTATAACCTACTATTAAGATAACTAAAGTAAATTAATCTCTCTAATAGATAGAGTATAAATAATACTTCTATACTTATCTATTAGTATAACCTCTTATTAGCTTAAGTTTAGACTTAATCTAAAGACTTTATAAAACTAGAATATATTAAAGACTTCTATTCTTTAAGAACGACTTAACTATAATAAGGTAGTAAAAGTGGCCTAATATATATACTTTACTTAGAGGATAGCTAAAAATAATATAAGTAAGGCTTAGAAGAAGATAGAGAATAATATAAACTAATACTAAAGAGCTATTAACTAGAATGTTAGAGATAAAGTCTACTTATCTACTAAGAATCTTAAGATAAATCGTTCTAGCTAAAAGCTTATTAAATAGTAGATAAGACCTTTTAAAATACTAGAACGTATAAAATACTTCTATAAGCTAAAACTTCTTAAAAGCTTATTAATTTATAATGTTTTTACTTTTAATATACTTTTAAAGAATCTAAACACTCTCTTACTAGAATAAGAGGGTCTAAAGCCCTTACTAGATATTATTAAAGGTATATAAGAATAAAAGGTATAAGAAATACTTAGTAGTAGACTTTTTAAAAGATAGTTATAGTATTAAGTAAAATAGATTAAATATAATTTAAATTCTACTTAATATCTTATAAATAATTTTTAAGGTTTACTATATTATTTAAAAGACTTTTATACTAAATATCTAGAAGAGCTAGAACTACTTTAATATCTCTCTAAATAGCTTAATATATAGGAATTAGATAAGAATTAAGTAAAAGAGTTAATTTATAAAACTCTATTAATACTCTTTAATTCTAGTTACTCTTAATAAAGAACTTATAATAAAAACCTAAGATAAAACACTAACTAGTAGGAATATTTAAAATTAATAAAGTAAAGAACTAAGACCGAGTTACTACTAAAACAGGGCCTACTAACTCTTTCTAGGCCGTAGCCTCTCCTTTCTTTAACTTATTATCCTTTTTCTTACTCTCTTAAGCGTAAGAAGCTTAAATCGGCTCTTCCTCTACCTCCTTCTTATAAGCACGCTTCTTACCTTAGTAACCTCTTATAACTAGCTTTAAAGAAGACGCTTATAAACTCTTTAGATAGGCTTTAAAGAGGACTTGAACCTAGGTTTAGATAGAGGTTCTACTCTTTATAGCATAGTATAAAGACTATTAAATATTAGTAACTAAAACCTCTTTAATAAGTAAGAGGTACTTATAATAACCTTAGTATAAAGTGCTTAAGTCTCTTCTAAGAGAGCGAACTATACTTCTAAACTATTCTTTAGTACCTCTATACTAGTAATAACTAATACTTTATTTAAAGCCTTAGTAGCTTTCTTAATCTCCCTTTTCTCCTCTTTAAGCTTAAACTTACTAAACTCCTTTCTTATAAACTATAGTAACTACCTAAGTTAGAATAGATTTAGTATATATTTAGAATTAAACTTACTAAGATATATATAGTATTCTACTTAATATAGTACTTATACTTCTTTGACTTTAGCTTCTTAAAAGTATATATATAATCTCTATTCTAAGATTTTACTTAAAGGCACTAAATATAGTAGACTTAGTAAGTAGCTAGAAGTATACTAGGAGGATATAGAAGAGGTATTTTACTATATTAGATTAGCGTTAAATTAGGCCTAATAAAGGAGAGAAAGACTTATGTTTATATATATAATATATATATATATATATATTCTAGAATAAAAGTTAATATATAAGAATATACCTAATTAGAAGGTATTCTTACTATATATATATTGTTTTAGATAAAAAGAAAGTTAGAATCGAGGAAAAGTCGTCTACTAATATACTACTTATAATAATAGCTATTACTTACGATTGTTATTTATTACTTAATAATTACTATTATAATATATAATAATAGTAAGAATATAATAACTCTATAGTAGTATACCGCTTCCTATCTAATAGCTAATAATTAGTCTCTCTTCTGTTTATATCTATTATTATATAGTATATAATTGTAAATAAAGAACGATTATCTCTTAAAATAATAATACTACTAGCTACTAACTCTACCTCGACTACTAGATACTATAATAGTAGATAAGTTATATTCTTTATAATAAATACGTAAATAATACTCTAATCGACCTAATACTATACTAACCTCTCTTAAACTAAAGACTTAGAACAAGTCTTTTTAAAAGAGAGAGAATATAATAGCACGCTATCTTAAATTATTAGTATTTATAAAACTACTAATACTTCTACGACTTATTAGATAGAAGGCGCTAAAGAGAGTAAGAATTAGATATTATATGTTTCGCTTTAAGGTCTTATATATTTAGCTTTAAAGCTCTTATTGTTTTAGTAGCTATATTAGAAAGAACTCGGTTATTATTCTTATTAGAACTTAGTAGTCTCTAACCTCTTATATATAGATGTTTATACTTAGTATAGAAGAAGAACAGTTATTATTTTCTTCTATATTAGTGCCTAGTATCTATATACGTTATTCTTCTATATATACTCCTATATATCTCTACTATAGTTATATATATTTCGTACTATTATAATTAAATAAAAGAATTAGTTATACTAGTAGAAGAGAAGGACTTTATTAATACTATAAAGGCTCTTATACTCGAGGTAGAGGAAGAGATAGATAATAGACCTAGATATTATAATAGAGAGTATAAATAGAATAGTTTAGTATATATAGATACTAACTAGCCTCTATAGAATAACTAAGAATAATATATTAAACCTAATAAAGAAGAAGAAGAGGAAGTAAAAGGAGATAATAGTAGTAGAATATACTTTAAGCCTAGTTCTCTCGAATAAGTAGATTTTAGGTTATCTAGAGTATTACTAAAAGAGGTAGAAATACTAGTTTTAAAGCGCTAATAATACTATAATTTATTAAATATATATACTTTTAGTATACTTAAATAGCTTTAATATATAATTCTCTTAACTTCGAAGTATAATTAAGTATAAAAGGTAGTAGTAGAGTACGTCGAATTATAATATATTTAGGCGTAAAAAGTCGATTTTCCAAAATGTCCGAGAGGGTCGCTAACAGCCACTATACTAGTCACGGGATACACTTCGACACTAACACACATATCAAGCTTGCTTCGGCTGGATATTGGTGCGGGGCCAATATTCTAGACTCCAATACTGAGGGTCTGCATTTGCCAGGGTCATATCGTTCCTTTCTGTATACCGATAGCGTTCGTAGTCATAATGTTGGACAGGATACGACCACGTGATATGTGTGAAACTTCCCGAGACAAAGAGAGTCGTCGAATCATTACAAAGGAGTTGCTTGCTTATTTAAATTCTAATTGGGGCGAGTATAGGGCCAAACAGATGGCGAATACCCGTGCTAAGTGGCCAGGTGTACCGCAATCAAAATAGAACCAAACTCATAAATAATTGAATGAAAACTGGAGAGCAAATCATGATTTAAATAGATATTACTCCATATTCTTCATTTTGAAAATTCTAGTGACTGTGACTCTGGAAAACAAAAGGGGGTTCACGGTTGAGCCTCTTTTTGGTGTGGGGGTTACGCGATGTCACCCTCGGTCCACCAGGTACTATTTTGTGCTAAACATCATCCAAGCTTTTCGTGTTCCCCTCTTCAATCCGGGGTCCGAAGTATTTTTTATTACTTTGTGAAAAACTCCGCAAGAAAAATGCTTGAATATTCTCCGTTCAAACACAGATAGATGATGGTTACACAGGATCTTGTTGTTCTGAAGGTCTCGAACTATTTTTGTAATACCTCAAATGCTGTGGCACATTTGAGCTTCTTTGTTGCAAAACATCTGGGTCAATCTTTCCAATTGTTCCAATTATCTAGATTAGTCGCTCGGAAAGTTGGAGCAACGAGAGATCTGAACTATTTACTGCCGCTTTTACTTCCATCGTGAGCCAGTGGCTGGTAAATATTCGCTTACTGAGATGTACACAATGCGTGTGAATAAATAATGACGAACATGAAATTGATGATAAAACGAGCATGTAATTTCGGCGTGGGTTTAGTATAAGTTTCTCCACTCGATAAGGATGATGACTCACAATTATTTGTGACATAGAGGCAAAATTGGTGTGGTTTCCAAGTAAATAACGGACGGATGTTTGGTTTGTTTAGGTCCAGCCAATAATACGTAAGTATACGCCTAAACTGGTCCAAAGTTGCCCCCCACCATTTTAACACACCCAACCTCTTCCTCCGAAAGATTTCTACACCACAACCACCTCCAACCCATCCGCAGATACATCGTAGCGTATCTATTCAATTCTCGACCGCGCCCCTCGCGACGCGCTTCTCCTACATTTATCGTCCGACAGACACAGTGCGCAGGGGAAACAAGGCCATTGTCTCAAGAACGCGGTCACGCGAAAAAGAAGCTTTCGAACTCAAATCACATCGCACATCGACACCAACACAGCAAATAAAGGAACCCACAGCCACGCCACGAAGCAACCGAATAGTGATTGCCCCATTGATTCCAGCACCCAACAAGGCGCAACATACAGATCAAGCCCGGATTCCTGCAGGCGTTCACTCAGATTCTGTCGCAAAGGGACCTTCCTCGACATTTATGCGATTGCGCTTGCGCATCCGATTACAATCCAAATACCCCACCGGATCCCCTCTCCATACATCCTTTGGTTACATGCGTTAAAGGACTACTCATCGCCCAGTATCCGCAAGTATGCCACCATCCACAAAGCGCTCCCAGAGAGCTCGACGGGAGGTGATTAATAATGTCGATGTACCCGACTCCTCCCCCTCAAGACCGGCGAAGAGAAGAAAGAGAGTGAGTCTGAGGGAGTTCCGATTTACCTTTTTGTTCTATGCTAACTTATATCTTCAAAGGCCGAGGACCCAGCCGAGGACCCAGCCGAGAAAACCGCCCCGGAACCAGAACCCATCAAACTCCCCCTCGACCGATCCGGCCTCAGTATGAACGACGAAGAGTTGATACAGGCCGTTGTCCCCACCCTCCTTATGCCACCACATCCTGTCCAAGCCAGTAAAGATCACGATAATGCGTTATACGAGATACATAATAAGGAGGGGGTTCAAGCATATGCCAAACTCGCTGGAAAGGGCTGGACTTTCTACGTTAAGAACCTAAATAATGTCATTGGGCGTCCCCCAGAAGGTCTTGCATCCAGCGCACAAACACAAAGCAACACCCTGCCAGGTGAATCTGCGGGCCAAGATGGTGTTCATATTGACCTTGGACCCAACAAGATGGTATCTCGGCTCCATGCTGAGATTTACTTCGACTCGGACTCGGAACGCTGGAACATACATGTGCAAGGCCGAAATGGGATCCGAATCAATGACACCAATCTTCGCAAAGGCACTAGAGAACCCCTCATTAGTGGACAAGTCATTGAGATTGGAGGTGTTGAGATGATGTTTGTTTTACCCCAGGAGGAAGGAAGCTTGAAAGTCGACAATAAATTCCTCGCCAGAGCTGGACTTATTCAACCTGAAGATGATACAAAGGGCGACGAAACCGATGCACCCAGTTCATCGCAAACGCTCTCGGGTCCAGCCGCCCGTGGTCAGAATAATTCAGGTCCTCTACCAATTGCACCCGCACCCCCAGATTATCGACGCCCGGGCACCCCTGTCAGTGCACGAACAAAACATCCATACTCGATTGGCAAATCCCCAGCTTATGTTGGTGGTACAATGCTAATGAATGCTGATGATGTGGATTTAAGTTTGGATTCGAACCAACATATCAAGCCTTCGTACAGTTACGCCCAGATGATCAGTCAAGCTATTCTTGATACAGAGGATGAGAAATTGAACTTGAGTGGCATCTACAATTTTATCCAGGAGAAATTTGCGTACTATAGATTTCAGCTCGGAGGTGGATGGCAGGTTTGTAGACCCAATTGTTTGTTGACTTGTTACGATTACTAATATTCGGTAGAATTCAATTCGGCATAACCTGTCTTTGAACAAGGCCTTTCACAAGGTTGCACGTTCGACTGATGAACCAGGAAAAGGTATGAAGTGGTGTATTGTCCCAGAGGTTCGAGATGAGATGGCGAAGAACTGTGTCAGAGGAGGTCGAGGTGGTCATCGAGGCTCTTCTGCTCCTGGAACCCCAGCCAATGTCAATAGCATCGGCCGAGCCTTGAAGAATGGCGAAACTGGCTCTACGATTAAGGGCAAGCGCTCACCACAATCTCCCCCATCCAGTGCTTTTCAGTCACATGGACCTCAATTTACCCCTGATCGCCGTGGACGACCATCAGTACAAGATGACCTCCCTGGAGATGGTAGTCCGTTACCTCGACACCGAAGAACCAACACCAGTGCCTTGGGTCTCTCTGAAAACGCCCCTGGCTCTCCACCAGCCCTCTCATCGTCTTACCTACAGGAAGAATCTGGATCCATGCAAACCCCGGCACCACACCGTGTAATCCCTCATTTGGCACCACCTAGTACTGCTCAACGGCCAAGTCAACACATGCCAACCAGCTCCCCAGCACCCTTCTGGAAGTTTGCTGATTTGGGTGGTGCAACACCCATGAAGGGTCCCGCTTTTGACATGAGTCCTACCAAAGGAGGTGGTGATCTCGGTGTTCCACCAAGCAGTAGCCCTCCACCAGCTCGCCGTGCCTCTGCTGCAAGTCCGACCAGAAATGGGAGATCCACAAAACTTGAAGTTATCGAAGCAGATCAAGTCGGGGAGGATGAGGAAGAGGGAGGCTTTGATCTTTCGAGGTAAGTCAAATCTTAGAATTGGGTTCTTATCTTGTTCCGATACTAATTTCGTCTACAGAGGCTTTCAAAGTATCGGCTCCTATCACGCTCCTGTTGGTTCCGGCGTTTTTGTCGCTCCTCCTACATAAAGGGGACGGCCTTCGCCTTTGTTTTGGCACCCTGTCTTGATACTGATGTTAGATTAGATGGGGTTTACCATAATTTTCCGACTTTGATTATTCTTTGATCGAGCTCTCCTCTCCATTGACAAGCTTTTCTAGGCATGTGCCGATACTCTCGAATGGTTGGGACTCCTTCAATCATACCTAAAACAAATTGAAAACTTTGATTACCGCATAGCGCAATTGGGGTTTGGGGATGTCAGTAACGAAATTTCTCTTTTTGTACTGATGGGGGATTTTTGCTTTTTGCTACTTGCTGGGGGAGAGAGAGAAAATGGAGTTTGCTTGCTTGCCTTTTTCCATTTTTTTGGAAAGTGTATTCTAGTATTTGGGGTTGTCTTGGGCGGCTTATGCTAGGATATCTTTTGCAAATAAAATACATTGTATCAGTCTATCCTCGACTTTTCCTGGTGAGTTGATGTGGTGCTGTATTGGGGCGAGCCGAGTGGCAACAAATGGTTTCGACCTTTCTTTGCCTACCTATCTGAACGCATTTTTGTGCTTAGTGGGTGGTTACGCCTTGCGCGGTTCGTTTTTCTCCGTTTAGTGGAATCTAGTGTTTTCTGATACTGTTTCTACTTAATCGAAGTCGTTCCTCCTCTATCTTGACATCGGCCACCTCTTGAGACGAGACTTGATGTCAGCCCTTCTCCTCACCTCTACCTCTGGAATCTACTCCGGGTAGGTTGTTCCTTCTATTGACCATGTCCTCCAACTTGACCATCACTTTTTGGGTGACTCGAGATCGCATCTACCTTGCCTGACCCAGGTCACCATGATGAAAGAGGGGAGGGAAGGCACGGCTCTGCTATCTAAGTATACTCGCGTCGGTCTCCATTGGCGTCAAAATAGAGGTCGAGGTTGTTCGTTCCTTCCTTGGCTCGACCTAGTCCCTCGACTCGATTTTCACTCCACGTAGGTTGCTTCTTCCCTTTCACCTCGACTCGCCTTAGACCTCGCTCTACCCAGGAAAGTGAAGAAGGAAGATACGACTCCGGGTCCACCTCCAGAGTATGAGCACCTCTACCTTTTATGTCTTTAAGCGAGCACCAACAGGTACAAGTCCTAAAAACTGGTTTTATTGGAAGCGTACTAAGTAGGCGCTCTTTGAATTTCCTCCGGTCCGCTTTTCCTCCAAGCAGGGGCTGACTTTGGTCCGTCGCAGGTCTTCCTGCTGGAATGTTCGGGAGAAAAGCTTCTTGTTTGATGCTCCTCGAACTCTTGGGACGAACAAGTAGAACGAGAACATGGATTCTCTGGGGGATTTCCAGTGTATCCACGATAGGCTATCTTGTCGTTTTTTTGCTGGACGTCCTTCTCTGTAAAAATATTGGTGCTTTGTGGACCGATTGGAAATACCCCGCCAGCCAGCGAGTAGCAATAGCTAGGAAGATAAATGGAGAAGTGAAGCTGCAGGGGAGCGTCATAGAAATGGAAGTGATGCCACGGCATGGAGTCATACGCTTGAGGAGAGTGGACCAAAAGATGCTGTTCACACTTTGGCTGACTTTCCACAGTATCCTGAAGAGGGCCATGTACGGGGAAGGCCGCGAGAAAGAAGATAGTAATGCATTACTCGTTTTTGTAGCACAAACATCATATATTAATTTTCGAAGTACAAAATCTTATCAAATTTCGATAAACAAAATTTCCAGAAACTTTCCCCTGGGGGAAACAAGCAACCAAGCGGAGGAGGGACCAACTTTTCGTTAGTTGAGACACAACTTACAAAGTACCACAGCGTGGTGTTTAAACTTCACTCCCGAGCAATGCATCTCTCTCAGATAGTGCAGGGTTTCCAGTTGCTTCGTTCCTCCCGAAACTCCTTACTTTATCCCCATGGTTCTTGAGTAAATATGCATAAAACAAGGTTGGGAAGAACAAGAATCTAGACAGATCCATAACGTTAGTTTTCTTATCCCACATCTCAACTGCGTCTTTGAAACTCACAAGTAACTACCGAGAGAAAAGGCGCGGGAAGACATACAGAACGACCAAAACACTAATGGCATTTTTAACAATCCTAATTGTTTTCCTGGGAGGATAACAAGAGTACTGCCCCGGCTCCGCAAAGATACTGTCAAGTATTAACCATAACCAAAACACACTCGCAAGTGTGAATTTTACAATTTCGGACCGGAAGAGTACGAGAGGGGTTGAGGGGTTGTAGCGCTGGACTATGACGATGAAGAGGCTTCCCGCGGCGAAGAGGGAGAGTAGAAAGTGTTTTCTAAGATTAGTAGGTTAGATTTGGATGGAAAGGGGAAACCCGGAGAGAGGGGAAAAGGAAACGAACAGGAATTGATAAACATCCGAGAAACTGTATTCAATTACCTCTCCCCAGGCCCATATTCCAAGCCAGAACATGGTTGGGAAGGCGACGAGGGCTTGGAAGAGACATATTGTGCGGAAGATTCTTTCGTGTAGGGTATACGCCATTTTTGAGGATTTTTTTTTTCAGTTCCCAATGTTCAGTGAAGCAGAAAAGATTGCGGCAAAGATAAATTTGTGTTGCTTGTGGTTTTATGTTGCGGTGAGATAGATGGCAGCCTGGAATATAAATTTTACGTACATGAACGGCACGTACATAGCCCACAAAATCTAACAACTAGGGAACTTTGTTAGCAGGAGATGAAACATTGGCAAGGCAGTTTTTCACAGATGGATTAGTTTTCCTATCCGAGTGATAACATCTCGCTAATTTTTACATGAGTTTGCCTGTCACGATTTCCTTTGCTAGAAATTTTGTAGCTCTTCTAACTCGATTCCATAGTTGGGTTCTACTTTTAATCTCTATCTAAGCGTTTCAATACTGTATTAGACTTAGATACTAATACTTTTAATAAAATATAGAGAGAGTTGCTAACGATTATTATATCGAGTAGAACTTAATATTAGATATATACGATATATTAAGTTATATAATCGCTAAATAGTAAATCCGTACTAGTAGCTAATAGAATCTATAGACTCGATTTTAAGTAAAGTAATATACTTATTATTAAAATAATATAAGTAAGTTCTTCGCTTAATATAATTAATCTAGATTTATTAGTATAATAGTTATATAAAAGAAAATTAGCTTTTATCTATTATATTACTTATTTTTAATTTATCTTTGTTTCTAAGCTACTTTTTTAGTAAAATTAATCTCTATAACTTATATATATACTAATCTTTTTACTCTTACTTTTTTACTTTCTTTTTTTTAGCTAATAGTATTATAGTAGATTAGATTTAGCTAGAGCGTCTAAGTATATAAAATAGCTTTAGTATTAAATATCGAGCTAGTATTCTATAATATACTCTATTATTTATACTCCTTTATATATAAAAAAAAAAAAACTAACTTATTCTTTAGAGCCTATTTAGCTAATATATTTTTTTATAGATAATTTAGTATATATATTACTAAAAAGGTATTATAATAACGGATAATTTACTATATTTAACACTTAGATCTATACTGAATCATTTAGCTCGTATATTTTTTAAGCTAGATTATTTACCTAAATAATCTAATATTTATTTAAAAGATTATTATTACTAAAAAAAGTAATTATTCTATTATTGTTAAAACTACGATAATTAGAATATTTTCTAGTATTCTTCTACTATTAATACTAGTACTAGAGGCTATTATTAATCTTATCGATAATTATAATAAAGAGCTAAACGATTATAGAATTTATTATTAGATAATTAGATAATTAAATAAATATATACCGAGCTACTTTTAAAAGATTCTAGTATATTTATTAGATAATTTAATATTATCTCATAGTAAGCTAAATAGGCTCTTATTATTAATACTTAATATTCTATCTATCTAAATATCTTTCTAGACTCTCTTTTAATACTAAAACTATTAAGTATATTAACTAAATAATAAGAAATCTTACTAATATATTATAATAGAATCTCTTAGAAATATAACTATATTATAAAAGTAGATTAAATTAGTAAGAGTTATATATAGAAGAATTTATTATATAATAAAGAACTTTTTAAAGAAAGCAGATATTCAAAAAGAGACTTTATTATTAATATATACTAAATAAACTAGTTTTAAAGCTTTTAAGAATTTTAAGAGATATATAATTAGCTAAGTAAATAGTCTAGAAGTATTAATAAAAAGACTTTTATAAGTGAATTAGATATTTATATCGCGAATAATAGAAAGAGAGTTTAATATAAAAGAGTAGTTATTAAGATATTAATAGCTTATATTATTATATTAAAAGTAAAAATATCTCTAGTACTAAAACTATTATTATATTCTCTTATAAAAAGAAATACGTTTCTTATTAATTATATACTAAGCTAGACTTAATAAGGAATTTTTAGTCTACTTTCTAAAAATGTTAAAGCGGTTTATTATATAAATATAAGAGACTAAGAAACTGAGATAATTATTAACAAATACTAAAACGTTTTAGATATAGCGAGCTACTTAGTATCTACGGAGATATACTCTCTTACCTCTGCTCGCAGTTCTAGATTATTAGTAAACATTATTGAAAAAGTTGATTTTAAGACTAGAATAATTCTTAAATAGTTCTCTATAATCAGGTCTGTTTTTGTTATTATAATACAGTATATTGATGTTAGTTAGACAGATGTGAGCGGCTATAATACTTAACCGCTGTACCGCCGTATACTACTAAGGGATACAGAGGGGTCTCTACTTTTCTAGTTTAATTATCTCATATTGATCGACATAAGTAGTACTGTAAGTTTCAGTGCAATTGTTATTCGAGATTTGATGCTTTGAGTATTCTTGTCCTTTTCCCCTCATTTTTGACTCTCTCCTTGAGAGACTCAATAATTGCAAATAAATCTCGAAAGATTATTTATATTGCTCAAAAGTACTCGGGAAGTCAAGAGTTTGACTCTCCGATCTCCCAAACTGGTCTGGTAATATTTCCAACCCTCTTTTCTCGCACAATAATTATTAATGGTTTTTTGGAAAAGCCCGACAAATACATTACTCGTTGTTGGAACTTGATTGTTCCAAAACACCTAGGTTAATAGTCCTAATTGTTCTAAACGTGTAGACTAATCTGCTTGAAATACGCCCAGACTTGGGCATCGATACGATAATTTATCGATATATCGCGATATAACTATCGGTAGAGTTTATCCGATATCGATAATCATCGTTCGAGTGCTGCTGATCATCGATAATTATCGTTATATTTTATATAGCGATTTACTACGATTATGGAGTGAAATTTAGTATTGCAAAGGAGTTAAATTAAAGAATAGTAAGAGCTATTTATGTTTTGTGAAAGGATCAGAGAATGTTTCTTACACTCGCAATGACAGTGATCATTACTTTTGCCTCGTAGTGACTTTTATATGACTTCATGATCTTTCTTTGGTTTCGAAGCTGGGTGTTGGTCGAGTTAAATCGTGACTTCGTGTACTCAATCAACCAATCATGTTCTAGCGTCGGTTGAGAAAGAAGTTCAGGCCGTTGACTATGAAAAACCACCAACTTACTTGCTCAGCCTTTAGATCGTACTACTTCCAGACATCAAATATATTGGGAATGAAAAAGGATAAAATACATAGGTATATATTTTGGAGGGAAGGAGGCTTCACGGAAGCGAGGCGAGTCAGACCCGACTACGGTGGCTCGAGGGTGGCCGCTGCCCCGACCGATAAGAGTCAAAAATAATTTTCATACCACATTTCCAGCCTTTGTTCTCAAAGAACACCCATCCCCAAAGCCTTGTACTTGCATCTCATATCGAAACTCAGCATCTCAAATCATCGTCAACTTGATCAAATTTCCCTCCAACCTGGCCGGCCAGTGAGATTCATACCTAACCTGTCCTGTCCTATTTTGGTGGCACTAGCGCACGCAGCATTTAAACCCCACCAAAGATTGATTCTTCCCCTCCATCTCACACCCGTTTTCCGTCCAGGATACAATCCCACCACAAAAACAACAACAAAACTGCAAAATGGTGTCCGCATCCAAAGCCGCCCGTGACGCAAAGAGAGCCGCCGAGGGAAAGGCTCCAAAAAAGACTGTCGCCTCCCGATCCAAGGCCGGGTCAAAAACTGCTTCAGGCGCCTCATCTGTCGCCGGTGACGATACCCCACCCCTTGTCGGCGACGATGGACTTCCCCTTCCCGATGACCAGCAGCCTGGTGGAAAGAGAGCCGATGAAGTCAAGCGACTCGCAGATCAGATGGATAAACATGGTCTGTCTGACCGTGTTACCACTGGTGTGCTCAGTTCCCTCAAGCAGAGTCGAGATGTCAAGATTACCTCTGTCTCTCTGACTTTCCACGGTCGCGTTCTCATTGCCGATACCACCCTCGAACTTACCTATGGCCGCCGATATGGTCTTCTCGGAGAGAACGGTTGCGGTAAATCAACCATCTTGAAGGCCATCGACAAGCGCGAGTATCCCATCCCAGACCACATCGACATCTACCTGCTCAATGAGGGTGCTCCTCCAAGTGAGTTGGGAGCCCTCGAGTGGGTCGTAAAGGAGGCAGAAAACGAGATGGAGAGACTCGACAAGCAGGCCGAGCAGATTCTCGAGGACGACGGACCTGAAAGTCCTGTTCTCATGGATCTCTACGAGGTATTTTTCTGTGCCAACCCGAAAAAAATCGCACCGCTAACTAGCCGCAGCGTATGGAAACCATGGATCCCTCCACCTTCGCAACCCGCGCATCCCTCATTCTCACCGGTCTCGGTTTCAACAAGAAAACAATCACGAAGAAGACAAAGGATATGTCTGGTGGATGGCGTATGCGTGTCGCTTTGGCCAAGGCTCTTTTCGTCAAGCCATCGCTCCTCTTGCTCGATGATCCTACCGCACATTTGGATTTGGAAGCCTGTGTGTGGTTGGAGGAATACCTCAAGAAATGGGATCGTACTTTGGTCCTCGTTTCCCACTCTATGGATTTCTTGAACGGTGTCTGCACCAACATGATTGATATGCGTATGAAGAAACTCATCTACTATGGTGGTAACTACGATTCTTACTCGAAGACCCGCTCCGAACAGGAGACCAACCAAATGAAGGCATACACAAAACAACAAGACGAAATTGTTCACATCAAGAAGTTCATCGCTTCCGCTGGTACATATGCCAATTTGGTTAGACAGGCAAAGTCTCGACAAAAGATTTTAGATAAGATGGAGTCTGATGGCTTCATTCAAAAGGTTGAGGAAGATCGCGTTTTCACCTTCAGATTTGCTGATGTCGAGAAACTTCCTCCTCCAGTCTTGTCATTTGACGATGTCACTTTCTCATACTCCGGAAACTCCAAGGATGACCTCTACAAGAACCTCGATCTCGGTGTGGACATGGACTCTCGTACAGCCTTGGTTGGACCCAACGGTGTCGGAAAGTCCACTCTCCTCAAGTTGATGACTGGAGCCATCTCACCCACTGGTGGAATTGTCTCTCGCCACACTCATTTGAAGATGGGTGTCTACAGTCAACATTCTGCTGAGCAACTTGATCTCACTAAGTCCGCTCTCGACTTCGTCCGAGACAAATACGCCGACAAGAGTCAAGATTACCAATACTGGAGACAACAACTTGGCAAGTATGGTCTCAGTGGAGATTCCCAAACTGCCTTGATGGGTACGCTTTCCGAGGGACAAAAGTCCAGAATTGTTTTCGCGCTCTTGGCCATTGATGGACCAAACATGTTATTGTTGGATGAGCCTACCAACGGTTTGGACATTCCAACCATTGACAGTTTGGCTGATGCCATCAACGCCTTCACTGGTGGTGTTGTAGTGGTATCTCACGATTTCAGGTAAGTTTAGAAACATCTATTGAAATGCCCTGGAACTATTTACTGATTGAATACTAGATTGCTCGACAAGATTGCCAAGGATATCATGGTCTGCGAGCACCAGAGCATTCATAAATGGGACGGAACTATTGGGGAGTACAAGAACCACTTGAGAAAGAAGATGATGGCTGCTGGAGCCGTTTAAGGTCCATGATGAATGAATGAAAGGAGAGAAAAGTTTGCTGCTTGGTATATGCGTATATCAATGTGAGGGCAGATTCGATCCCCGTGGCCAAAATGGAGGCGAGGGCATTCACTAAAACGCTATCCGGGCAGCTATTTGGAGAAATAGAATGTTTTGTGTTTTCTAGAGGCGTTGTTAATTGAAGGTTGCAAAAAAAAAACAAAAAAAAAAACCAAGACTTTACAATGCACCTGTGAAGAGAATGGACCGAAGAGAATGGAGTGTAGATTTTCAGGGGCTGGGGGATGTGTGGTGTGGCAAGAAAGGAGGCTGCATGCGGATAAATACTGGAAAAGGGTTTTCACCCAAGAGTTAGCACAGCAAAATAACTATTGCAGCAGAGAACTTGCCCCTTCCGTAAGATTTTCTTTCGTCATGGTAAGTTCGGAATCGTGGTCAGACCAGCCAGATTCTCTCATTGGCGCTTTCCTGTTTTGGAACTAGCTTCACCCGGGCTTGTTTGTGAGTTGAGGTATGTAGCAATGGGACATTGGTCGCGATTGCCTTTTTCAAGTAGTAAGTACCTAGGTATCTATTTTTATATACAGAGTACCTATTCCATTTCAAATAAAACCCTTGTGTGTGGGTAATGGGAAGTAATAGATTTCATCAAAGGTGTTGGATTGCCTCGTTGATACTCCCGACTGAGGCTGTAACACCTTTCTGTGGCTGACTACCAAACCACCAATTCAACGAAACACTTCCAGATTGCGAGTGGGCACAACCCAAGCTTTGCATGGAAGCGTTCACTACGAGTCTGTCCATCCGTTATCTGGTGTCTATGTACGGTACAATAGTGAAAGAGTTTTGTCCGATTTAAAGGGAAAAGGGGCCGCGGGGGTAACCGGCCAATGAAATCGCTTATTTTTACTACCTTCAAAACCCTCGCTGCACTCAGAGAACGAGAGATGGGGCTTTTTTACGCTTCGCCGGCCCTTGTACCAGCGCAGTGCCAGTGCCAGTGCCAGTGCCAGCCAACATGAATGATTTCCTTCCCTCCATCATACATTGCCCTCAATTCCTCCTCGCTCCCTCGCCGTCGCGACTCTACACCGTGATTCGCAAAACTCCGTGAGGTGTCGCTGTCGTCCTTTTTTGACTACATAATCGCCAGGCCGACTCCGCGGCTGGACTGGACTGGACTGGACACAAAGACTTTCCCTCTCCCCATCAGCAGCCCAAACTTTAGCTGATCTGCCATCGACCAGCGCCATCAAACACGCGCCATCATCGAATTCTCCTCCCACAACACCAGAATCCCATCGCGATATCGTGAACTATCGTATTTCCTGCCATCACAGCACGCCTCTGCGTGCCCGCTGCTGCTACGCTACCCTTCACCCTGTGGCATTGTTTCTTCTATGGAGAGATAATACAACTCATTCCGTCGCCTTGTGAGTCGAAAGGGCGCGGTGATGGACTCGACCTTTCACGCAACGGTCATGCAAAGGCCAAAGGAAGAAGAGGATGAGGTTGTGAAGCGGGAGAGGATCAACGGAGAAGGCAGCTCGAGCACTCGACCACCCTACATGGCTCAATCTCCCACACAACCAGATTACCGTCCACCCTTTTCACCCACCAACGGCAATCCAAGACCTCAACCATACGATCAATATCATCCAACACCACCGGCTCTGCCGATGCCAACACCCTCCCACATTCCTGGCCCTGCTTCGCCTTTGGCTGTGGCGACGACCCCAATAGGATATCACAACTATCCATCCGCTACCCGTGACAAGCCTGTCAGCAATTATTACGATCCAACTTCGGATTCAAGTGAGAGACGACCATCAGAAGCCGGGAGAATTGAGGCACAGACACCACAAGTAAGCTTCCTTGCCCTTCGCATCATCCAATACCCTCTTCTTGATGATGAATTCTAACGGCAATCTGTAGGGCCGCGAACCATACAACTACCCACAAACGTCTGCTGACCCTCCGAAATACTACAACGGAGCATATACATCTCCAGTGACCAACACATTTCCACCTCGATCGCCAATCTCCCACTCTCACCCTCACACTCGTGGAATATCACAGTCACCAAGACTCGCTCCGATGTCCCCCATTGCGCGACACAACGGCGCGACAATGGGAGGGCCAGTGATAAAGCAAGAGGCTCCCGCTCCTGTAACTGTTTGTGATACCCATGCCCCACGTAACAACTATAAAACTAACACCATATACAAGTCAACCCACAGATCGGCCAACCCGATGGACTTCTCGAGTATCCTATCCGAACCGAATCCAACCCCGAGCGAACCCCTCCCCGAGCCTCCCACAAAGAAGATTAGAAAGTCGACGTCCAAGCAAGTCTTACCACCCCCTGTACCGGAGCCAATGTCAAGGGATAGCTCTAGACAATCGTCCCTTGCGCCAGCACCAACACCCACGGCATCCAGAGTACCTGCGAAGCGAAAGGCGAATGGAGAAGCAAAGAAACCCTCACCGAAACCCAAACAACTTTTGAAGGAGCAGGAAAAGGAGATCTCAGCCCTCATGGCGAAGTTTGATGCCGAGGCTAGCGATGTCGACATGCCAGATTTTGAAGACGACCGGCGACTATTTCGGGCACGAACTGCAAAGCGGAAACTTGAGGTCGAAAAAACTGAGGTTGCCAAAACCAAGCAGCGTCGCACAAAATTCACCGAAAAGATGGCAGTGAAGCTTGGTAGACATGCCATGCTTGGTGAACAACGGTTCCGAGACATACATGGCGATGAAGCAATCACAGCTGTGCAAGAGAAAGAGGTTCAGGCAGAGAAGGAACGCAAGAAGGATATGCAAAGAAAGCGTCGCAGAGAAAAGACAGTCGCAAACAATCTTGAGCAGAAAGAGATGGCATTGGCCAAAGCTCAAGAAGCTGAGGATGAGCATGAGAGACAAAAGTTCATTCGGGAAGCACAGAGGGCAGAAAAGAAGGCGCAACAAACCAAGAATATTCTTGCCCGTGGTGAGAAGGGTTCTGATCTCAAAGCAGTTGAGCCGTTGGAACCCAATCTTTCAGGTGGCATGATGTCTACTTTTACAGCTGTAGATGCAGACCCGCCAAAGGGCAAATCTAAACGCGGAGGTGCACGACCACGGAAATCTAAGGAACAGAAACAGGCGGAGAAGGACTCTGCAGAGGCTGCGCAGGCTGCCATAGACGCAGGAGAGGAACCTCCACCACCGCCTCAAATGAAGGACGAACCTACCAAGATCAGACTCAAGGTAAAGGATTCAAAAGAGTCTCGTGAAGAACCTCCCGCAAATTTCGAGCCATTTGTATCCAAGGGCTACAACCAAATCTATGACCAAATTTGGCGCGATCTTGCTCGTAAAGACGTCAACAAAGTCTACAAGCTTGGAATTGAATCGAATGCCACCCGAGCTTCCAATTTGAAGAAGACCGCTATACTTGCCTCGAAAGAAGCCAAGAGATGGCAGCTCCGAACAAACAAGGGCACGAAAGACTTACAGGCAAGAGCCAAGCGTGTCATGCGAGAGATGATGTCCTTCTGGAAGCGAAACGAACGAGAGGAAAGAGATCTTCGACGTGCAGCTGAGAAGCAGGAGCTTGAAAATGCGAAGAAAGCGGAAGCCGACCGGGAGGCCAACAGACAAAAGAGAAAGCTCAATTTCCTTATTTCCCAAACTGAGCTTTACTCGCATTTCATTGGAAAGAAGATCAAAACCGACGAAGTCGAAAGATCAACAGATCACCCTGATACTGCTGCCGATCCCAGCGCACCTCAAGGAAGTTCTGTCAACGTCCCTGAAAACACTGTAGCTGGTGCCAAAGTTACCAATTTTGAAGACCTGGATTTCGATGCAGAGGACGATTCTGCTTTGCAAGCTGCTGCCACGGCAAATGCCCAACATGCAATTCAGGAGGCCAAGAAGAAGGCTAGAGCTTTCAATGGCCCAGATATGGACGAAGAAGGAGAGTTGAATTTCCAGAATCCGGAGACAGGCGACATCGATATCGAGCAACCCAAGATGCTTCAAGCACAACTGAAGGAGTATCAACTCAAAGGCCTCAACTGGATGGTCAATTTGTACGAACAAGGTATCAACGGTATCCTGGCAGATGAGATGGGTCTCGGAAAGACTGTGCAGTCCATATCGGTCATGGCATACTTGGCTGAGAAGCACGATATTTGGGGACCGTTCCTCGTTGTTGCACCTGCTTCTACACTGCATAATTGGCAGCAGGAAATTACAAAATTCGTGCCAACACTCAAGGTTCTCCCTTACTGGGGTACTGCCGCAGACCGAAAGGTCCTGAGAAAATTCTGGGATCGCAAACATTATACCTACACGCAGGATGCACCATTCCACGTTCTGATTACATCCTATCAATTGGTCGTTTCCGATGTCAATTACTTCCAGAAAATGAAATGGCAATACATGATTCTTGACGAGGCCCAAGCAATTAAGAGCTCTCAAAGTTCGAGATGGAAGAGTTTGCTCGGTTTCCACTGTCGAAATCGACTATTGCTTACCGGTACACCGATTCAGAATAACATGCAAGAGCTGTGGGCACTACTGCATTTCATTATGCCTAGTTTGTTCGATTCGCATGATGAGTTTAGCGAATGGTTTTCCAAGGACATTGAAAGCCATACCCAGAGTAACACAAAGCTCAATGAAGACCAGCTTAAGAGATTGCACATGATCTTGAAGCCCTTCATGCTTCGTCGTGTCAAGAAGCATGTCCAGAAGGAACTTGGTGACAAGATAGAAATCGACTTGTTCTGCGACTTGACATATCGCCAGCGAGCTTATTATTCAAATCTTCGAAATCAAATCAGTATCATGGATTTGATTGAGAAAGCGACTATTGGCGATGATAATGATTCGGGAACTCTCATGAACTTGGTTATGCAATTTCGAAAAGTTTGCAATCACCCAGACTTGTTTGAGCGTGCCGAAACGACTTCTCCTTTCTCTTTTGGGCACTTTGCTGAGACTGCATCCTTCATGCGCGAAGGTCCAAATATCAATGTTGCCTACTCTACTAGAAATTCTATCGAGTATGAGCTTCCGAGATTGATTTGGAGACAAAGTGGCCGACTTCATTTGCCTGGGCAGGATAACCAGAAACCCGGTATCAAGGGCAAGTTCTTGACGGATCTCATGAACATCTGGAAACCGGAAAATGTTCGTCAGAATGTTTCTGGGAATAAGGCTTTCTCTTGGCTAAGATTTGCTGGTACCTCTATGAACGAGCTTGCATCTGCTGCACAGAATGATGTTTTCACTCGCGCGGTAGATTTGGCTCAGAAGCCCAAACGTCTTGGTGCCCTCAGTATCGTTTATGACGAGGAAGACAAGAATTACACTCCAGCTCAAGCCATGCTGCAAATCGTGGACAGACAAGACCGAAAACCCCTTGCTGAAGTTACGAATGAGGGCTATCTCAATACTTTACTGAATATCGCCAAAAGCGCTTGGGCTGATTCTGGAATGAGTCGTCTTGAACAGTGTGGTCGACCCCGAGCTACCGCTCCTCCTATTGAGGTTGTTTGCTCGAGCCGTGGAACCAACATTGAGAGAGAGAATATCCTGTTTAACGTCAGAATGCGGAGAGCTCTCTATGGACCTTCACCCGTAGAGGAGAAGGCATTGATTACATCCAAGATTTCTCAAAACTTCTACCCGCCACAGAAGATGCTTCCAGTACCAAACTCAGAGAAACAACGCTTTACCAATATTCACGTTCCCTCCATGCGACGCTTTGTCACGGATGCTGGCAAGCTTGCTAAGCTTGATGAACTACTCTTCAAGTTGAAGGAGGGTGGTCACCGAGTGCTCCTTTACTTCCAAATGACACGTATGATTGATCTCATGGAAGAGTACCTCACTTACCGCAATTACAAATATCTCCGTCTTGATGGATCGACCAAGCTCGAGGACCGAAGAGATACAGTTCACGATTTCCAAACGAGACCCGAGATCTTTATCTTCCTTCTCAGTACCCGTGCTGGTGGTTTAGGAATCAACTTGACCAGTGCCGATACAGTCATTTTCTACGACTCGGATTGGAATCCTACCATTGATTCGCAAGCCATGGACAGAGCCCATCGACTTGGTCAGACTAGACAGGTCACAGTGTATCGTATGATTACTCGTGGAACCATCGAAGAGCGGATCCGAAAACGAGCTCTGCAGAAGGAAGAGGTTCAGAAGGTTGTCATGACTGGTGGTAGTGGAGGTGGTGTCGATTTCAATACCCGAAGCAAGGAGAATCGGACGAAGGATATTGCGATGTGGCTTGTTGATGATGAGGAGGCTGCTGAGATTGAGCGGAAGGAAGCTGAATTGGCGAGCCAACAAGAAAAGGAGCCTGTTGTTGTTAAGAAGGGAAAGGGGAAGAAGAAGAAGGCTGAGAGTGGGGGTGGGAGCTTGGAGGATCTTTATCATGAAGGTATGTTTTTTTGATATTGATTTTGTGGTAGAATTTATGCTAACGGGTTTTTAGGTGAGGGACACTTTGATGATGGTAGTAATAGACCGAGTGGAGCGGCAACTCCTATTCCTGGAGACGAATCAGCTGTTGGTGGGAAGGGGAAGAAAGGAAAGAAGGTCGGCAAGAAGGCTAAGACTGCTAAGCAACGACTTGCAATGGCCGATGGAGATGTGGACATGGGTTAATCGGTCCCTCCCTGTGTGTAATATTGGGGGTCGGTATGGGATGGACGAAAAAGCAAATGATCTTTCTGATTTTTTTCTCAAACAAAGAAAGGATTCGTGGGAATGGGAAACGATAGATCATCTAGGGAGAAACATTGGAACTGGAACCTTGTATTATACTTATTATCTTTCTTTCCTTTTCGCTGGTTGTATGCCGGAAAAATGGACAGAGAAAGATGATAGATGGGGGCCGAGGGCTTTGTGTTGTTATAGAGAGAAAATTCTGGGCAAGGATGGGAATGCCCTGTGTAATAACCCCATTTGGCGCTCTTGCTTTTTTCTTTTTTTCTTCGAAATTGGTTCTGCCTGTTAGATGGCGACGTGTTGGGGGGGGGGGAATATATGAGTGTTTTGTATAGTGTGTCCTTTTTTTTATGTGTAAAGTGATGCCTTGTGTTTGGCTTTCCGATTCGAGAGATACCTAAGTAGGTTGTTTATGCTTTTTTGACTTCTACTTGACTTGGTTTTTTAGAAAGAGGTCTCGCTCATGCGGTGAAAGGTTGATTCCATCTCCTGGTGGTACAAAATTGCCAGGTGAGTCTGTGTCAGAGGTGTTTCCGGTAAAGTATGGAGAATACAGGGCACTACGCTATAATGCCCTGTAATGGTGCTCTAAAGCCGCAGTCAGTGGACCTCTCTGTAATTAGCTCCCGGATTCTCTTCTGTGGGGTAGACTCGTTTGCCCTTTTTGCTTCAGGGTACTGATGCCTTTTTACAGGAGGTGGCGAGTGAGAATTCTTCAGGGCAGTTTACCTTACTCGTTACAGCACAGTTACAGCACAGCGCTGAACTTTTGACCACGTCCTCTGAATACGGGAGGGATACTAGGGACTCTAGACTCTAAGGCTCTATTACTTCTATCACTTGGCTTGCTATACTTGAAAGCGACTTCATAACCTTGTTACGGTTTGCAAAGATGTAGGATCTTCGTCATCGATATTTCCACCAACATCCTGATACCTGTGTCTTGAAATAATACGTTGACGTTATCCCAGTTAACAAGGGAGGTTGGGACAATTGAGGACGAGAGGTTGGGTCTACTCCGATCGTCGGGTTCAAGAGGTTGACAGAATTTCGATACCCGCACCCTCTGACTGTCTAACTCTTATTGAGTAAGCTCGTTCTTGTTGAAGTAAACTGTCGTTCAGTAGGTAAGCTACAAGTAAGATTCTAAAACCACACACTCCGTAACTCCGTACACGACCACTCACGTGCTGCCTACCCCTCTATTCCCTCTTCTGGAATGAGGTGCACAATTCGATACATTTCGCTTTTAGACCATTTGCTAATTTCAATGGACGTGCTTAATAATTACTCTACAAGAGAGATGACCAAAGGAGTGAGAACTAACAAACTGATATACATGTCCCTCTCTTGGGGTACCTTGTCTTGTTTATCTAATTACTCCACATAACACCTACTTTGAACTATGGGAAAGTATTTGCCAAGAACACTCGTGAACCAACCTTTTTGATATTCCCACAGTTCTCGGGCAATATCCACAATTGCCCACGTGGCACCAGTAGACAGAGATGATCTTTCTACCGTGTGACGAGTGGAAAAAGCCGAGTGGTAGTTACGCCTATGTCACACAAAGTCTCAGAAATCTAATGGAGATTTCCATCTTGATTTTTTCAAAACCGGAACTGGGAGGAACGAAAACCAGAGAGTTGGGAACATTTATATGCTTGCCAAGTGTGGCGGCGTTTTATGTTTGTTTTTCAGCTTTGCACAATCGAGGAGGTGGACGGCGGTCCATGAAGTTGTTAGTTACTTAGGGCTGGTGCCATGTGGTTTTGGAGGATGAATTTAATTTCCACAAGGCTGGGGTGCGGTGATAAAACTGATTACCCTGTCATTCTTTTGAGATATTGCCCGGAAACAACACGGGAAACCCCTGGTGAGGAGTCGGGACGGAGAGATAGAATGAGTTGCTTCCTTGTTGGGCATATGAACTGGAGGTAATGAGGGGAGAATAGGAGGAATTTGCCTATGGTGTGTGTTTAGAGTTTCCGGATTATGGGAACGTTGGAGTTACACGGGTTTGAGGTTTCTGGTATATTAGTGAGGAGGATGTATTTTGCTTCTATGCTCTTCTAGAGTATGTCTTTACGTTTTTTCTTTGGGCCTACTTCTGTTCACTCTTTTGTGAAATCTACTACGCTCCTTTTCCTTGCTTAATATTCATTATTTTACCAACGTTCGCTGTTTCGTGGCTCTACTTTTGCTGTTCCAGTTAGGCCTTCGCCCAGGAGCAGTTTCTGAAAGAGAGACTTCAAAGTCTTCGAATTAAAGAACACAGAGAGTTTCAGTTGGGAGCATCCAGGTAAGTTCCTCTCTCTCTCGCCCTTACACAACAACCTCAAAACTCTTGCCAGAAAACAGCCAAGGAGCAATCGCAAACTTCACAGTCTTCGCCCCCAGTTCTCACGAAAACATCCTGTCAATGGAACGCTTCAAAGGTATGATCAAAAACACTACCTCTACACCAACCAAAACTACACTAGGGCTTGAAGACAAAGAAGCTTTCGCTTATGCAAAGAATGTGTGGGATTTGGTTAATGGCGCGGATCACCATACTTTTACTATGGCTGCGGGAGTTGGTGATTGTGGAGATAATAAGGCACGGGTTCCTTATAGTGTTTCTGCTATCACATATGAGGATTTTCAGTTCGTGGCGTGTTTGGATGTGAAAACAGTGGCTTGGAAAAATATCGTCAACTCGTACAATTTTTTTAGGTCTGCAGTGTAAGTTCTTCTCCAAACTCGCCCTAAAATATGGGGCTGAAGGGAAGGGGGTAAGTCTTGAACATGAATTCCCACTCTCTTTTAAGGTTGAAAGGGAACCAATTATTGGGCAATTGGAATGTGATGTGTGCAAAAACGACAGGGAATGTGGGGTATTGTTTCCACATCAATCAGAATATCAATGGTATCCCCAATGGTGCGATCTTGAAAATCGACCCCGTCGGCGTGTCCGCAATAGCGAAGTTAAAGCTCACACTAGTAGGTCCAAATCCTCAAGTCTCGCAGTTTTAAACTGCTCGGTTCGGTAGTCAGAAAATACTCTCCCTTACTCCCGCTGATACGTCTTCAATCTTTCTTAAAGGAAACTGACTGGGAATAGGACTCCGAATTCAACACCAAAACCGAAATCGAACCTTTCGAAAAAGAAACCCTCTCTATCCCATCGAACGGCTTGTCAATCGACAATCTCTTCGAAGTAGGACCCTTTCTGGAAATTTTTGCGGGGATTGAACTCGTGGCTTTCAAGGGTTCCTTTTCTGTCACTGGGGGTGCAGCGTGCTACTGTTAGTCTTGATGATTCCGCGTATCTTGAAGCTGATTTACTTGATTCTACGAAATTGCCAAAAGCAACGGGATGGACGCCAAAGTTTAGGGCATTGCCAGTGGAGATGGAGATTAAGCTCGCGAGTACAATACAGTTCTATTTGGCGCCCAAGATTGGGATTAAAGCCGAGGGATTGAATGTTTTGGGCGTGCAGACGGGGGTGGAGATTAATAGTATTGCTATGGAGGCTACGCTGCAGGCTACTGCTAGTAAGTATGACTTCTGGGTTGTGAGGATGTTATAGGTTGCTAATGATGGAATGCATAGGCCCTTCTGGTGTTACTTGTGAGGATCCTACGAATCGTATTGGTTTGGCGCTTCCTTCGCTTTTGGCATGGAGGTTTCTTGGACTGCAGGAAAATCGACCGGGATGAGAAACCGGCTTTTGAAAAGACTTTTGATGTAAGGTTTTTCTTTCCTTTACCGAGAGATTCGGACTTTCTTTCGAGTCCGCCATCTCTTCTTATTATCTCAAACCCTTTCGGACAATGGTAAAAATTGTCGAAAAGATTTAGGAGAATAAGAAGCTCAACATCTTGATTGTTCAAATCCCTCAGACAATGTGATACGTTGTGCCAGAGCATTAGAATAATAGAAGATGTGTTCACTGGAGGAGGCGCCCTCTTTAAGTCTTGAAGTTTCTTGCTAACTCATCCACAGGTCAAAATATTCGATTGGCCTGAGAAACCTTATTTCGCCTGCAGTGGTTCCAATGGAGATGGTTTTGGGATGGTCAAAGACGGCCCCAAATCTGGTGGAACGTGGGTGGATCCTTCGAAGTCTACTTCTAAGACTAGTCCTCCTTTGATTGGGCCAACAGTAGCGGCTTCTACGAAGGCTGTAAGTGCAACTGCCCCTTCTACGCCTCTGTTTATCGGGCTTAAGAAGGTTGCTTCTTCGACGAAAGAGAAGGGAAGCAGTACCACGAGTTCAACTCCTTTGTTCATTGGGCCTACGAAGACGGCTACTTCGACGGTGAAAACGAGTTCTAAAGTATGTGGTGTTTGATTGTTTTGATTTCAGATTTGGAGGAGCATTGTTTATCTGTTAATTGCCTGTTTGTTCATTGTTACTTTTAGTATTTGTCACATAAATACGGTCGTGTTTGCTAAACTTCGCTTGTAGGGGTTACTCATAGAGCAGTCGTCTTTTGGGTTGTCACAGCATTTCATATTTCAGTATGAGAGTGAGTTTTTCTATCTTACCTGAGCCAAGAACGCTTAAGCCCCCGAGAAAGAATAATGTGCCTGATAGTAGATCTCGGGCTATAAGACCTTACTAAACTACTCCGAAGGATTATACGAGGGTGCTGATGCTATAAGTCGTCCGCCAAGGTTATAGCATATCATCCGGGTCAGATTTGAGATAATTTGATATACTGTTGAAGTATCCTAGATCATGTACAAGGTTTTCTATAAAAGAATAAGCTTAGGATCATAAATTGAGAGGTATCGAAAATAAACTAAATGTTTCACTCGAATCGTTGCCTTGAGAAACACTTAAGTAGTTAACTCTCAAACTTTGTCTGGAAGGATAGAGAAGAATGGTAAATTTTGCTCTCACAACTACGTATCGCCTAACTCCTATTAGTCACACTTCTACAAATATGTGGAGTAAATTAGCAAAATTTAGCTCGCTTAAAGCATTACCCTGGAGCATAGCGAGACTCTTTGGTCACGCTCTCTTCACCCGTGATTGGGCCGAAAGCCCCTGGGCTCTGACGCTCAGCAGCAACCGCACGGCTGAAGCTTTAAGACATTCACCTAACCTAAGTCAAGTCACCGTCACCGCATTCACACTGTCAGTCAGAGGATGTTGCTTGTATGCCAGCTGTCTATGTCCTTGACACTGTCCGAACTTGATAAATCAACTTCTCTCTTCTCCATTGTATTACTTCGCCCGCCATTCTGACAGGCAAGTACCCGCTGCCTTACGTCACTGCAAAAGATGCCGCGTTAAACCCTACACGCGCCTCGGTCAAAAAACAACTTCTTATTCCCCCAGATCTCCCAGAACTTCTGCGAATGATTATTTGCCATGGCTTCGAGTGCGCGAACCTCCCTTGACCACACATCTGTCGATATCGAACCCGAACCTACCACCTCGAGTCCTCATTCTCTCTCGAAAGCGGTGCATGCGCGCCGCTCCGAATACACGCGGAAAAAGAAGATAAAGATAAAGATTGGATCATGGAATGTAGCTGCTTGTCCAGGCACGGATCTCGACCTAGAATCTTGGTTTGCAGAGGGAAGGGGCGTCGATGAACATCTGTCGGGTATTACCTTTTCAGACGAGGATTTCGATGGAGTAGAGAGCGTGGGAGCGCAAGAGGCGCGCAGGAATAAGAAAGAGAGTACTGCCCCGCGGGGTGATCATGGAGTGATTCCAGGTGGAGAGGAGATTGGATTATACGTTTTGGGTCTGCAAGAGGTTATAGACCTGACCAGCATCTCTCAGTATGCCACTCGAGTCTATGTGGATCCGGGTCCTACGACTAAATGGAGGAAAGCTACACAGAATGCGCTGCCCAAAGGCTATGTTCAAATTGTTGAACAGCAGCTTTCGGGAATATTATTACTTATTTACGCCCATCCGGACATTGCACCAACCATCAGCGCGGTCAGCACAGTGAGCATAGGAACTGGGCTTATGGGGCTTGGGAATAAAGGCGCTGTGGTTACGAGACTGGTGCTGGGGGAAACGACAAGAATGGTTTTCGTAAATTCGCATTTGGCATCTGGCAGCGACCCGGCAAATCTCGATCGACGGTGTTGGGACGTATCGAAAATCCTACGAGACACACATTTTGAACCCATCAGTTGGTCAGGGGTTCTGGACGATGCGCAAGAAGTTATTGGGGACGAAGACTTTGCATTTTGGTTCGGGGACCTAAACTTCAGATTAGACGGGTTACCCGGGAAAGATATCCGGCGGCTTTTGCTATTACATACCAGGGGAGAGTACGATCCCGATCAGAAATCTGGGTATAAGATAGAGAAAGAGTTAGCTGATTACAATGATCCTGTCGTGGTTTCGACCGTCGACAGTGACGATGATTCAGATGCGGATAGATCAGAACCCCCAAAAAGCAAAGATTCCGATACCACAGATGTCTTGTCTTCTACGAGCTCATTACCAGACCCGGATGATTTCATGCAAGATCCAAGCCAAGATCCTACCTCTATACAAGCTACGCTTGATTCTTTATTGCCACACGATCAGTTGATGAAAATCCAAAAGGAAAAGAAAGCTTTTCATGATGGCTGGAGAGAAGGGAAGATCACCTTTCTTCCGTAAGGATTCCCATTCTCTTATTTTCCCTTCTATATCCCTGTAGATACCCAGTCCCTTCTCAGAGCTGGAACAGTTTCCATGTCTCAAAATAATCTTTACAAAATAACTGACTTGTCAATTATTTCAGAACGTACAAGTACGATGTAGGCAGTATGGGAATGTTTGATTCGAGTGAGAAAATGCGAGCACCTAGTTGGTGCGACCGAATTCTTTACCGAACTAGGAAAGACAGACTCGAATACGAGGAGAAAAAGAAAGAAGTGGATCTTGCCAAGTTAAGGGACGAGGAAATGAAAGCTCGTGGGATTGATCACGCCGGAGACGACGAAGACGTCTTGTTCGATTACGACCCTGAGGAAGATGGTGGGGAATCGTCACCCGATAAGGAGGCCCCTCCTACTGTTGCACCAAATAATGATTATGATGAATACGACGAATACAACGAGGACGAAGCGGATCAGCAAGAAGTGATAACTACCAAGGAGGGGTTTGTGGATAGTGTTCATTTGGACTACTATACATCACATCAGAGAATTCTTTCCTCTGACCACAAACCGCTCGATGCAGTGTTTTCAATAGAGTACGACGCAATTGTGCCGGATTTGAAAGCAAAGATACAGCAGGAGGTTGCCCGTGAGCTTGATCGGCAGGAAAACGAGGGGAGACCTGGGATCACCATTGTTGTTGAGCAACCCCAAGGTCAGGCCGACACGTCGTCTCGGACAGCCTCTGGTAATAGCACTGCTGGTGTTGATTTCGGAAATGTTGCGTATTTGCAAAGAGGCACTTGTACCCTCACAGTCGCCAACACAAGCCAAGTCCCAGCAACTTTCGCATTTGTTGATAGACCAAGTGCTACTGAGAGCGAGAAAATCGCACCTACTTGGCTCACTGTCCGCTTTGTTGGCTCTGAAACGGATGAGGCGGAGCGAACAGTCAAAAATCTCCAAAGAGATATCACTTTGGAACCCGGGGAGGCAGTCAATGTAACTCTCGAAATATTTGTGGACGACCTCTCACTTTGCAGAGCCTTGAACGAAGAAACGGCACAACTTGATGATGTCCTAGTTTTGAGAGTCACGGATGGTAGAGATCATTTCCTGCCCATTCATGGAACTTGGCTACAATCGTGCTTTGGTCGCTCAATCGATCAACTCATACGAATCCCGGAAGGTGGAGTTCGAGCTCTAATGCCACGAAAGGATGGTGCCAAAGGAGGACCTGTGAATCGAGGAGCGCCAGTGTGTTGGTCCGCCCCTCGGGAACTTTTCAAGCTCACAGAGGCAGTGGAAGCGCTCACGGAAAGAGTTATTGCAGACTCGAACATGATCGAGAATGCACAGCTTCCCGTGGAATCCACCGGTTGGCCTTTCGATGAAAACTCTTGGTTAGTGAAAGATGCCAAGGCTCGGGAGAGTACAAAGGCATACCTCTTTGAAGCTCTGGACTCGGATAAACCACTTCTTGAATCTTTCCCTCCTGAAATCACGGCTATTGAGAAATATGAGATTACAGCTGAAGTCCTCATACAATTTTTGAATTCGCTCACTGATGGTATCGTACCCGATTTCCTATGGAAGAAATTAGAAGAAGATATCCTCTCTCGAACCACCAATCCCCTCACCGACGCGGAAGAAATCAAAACTTGGGTCTTGGATGTTCTATCTAGATCTCCGAATCACAATATCTCGTTCGTCTTCCTTACGAGTATGTTGGCTCGTGTATGTAGCGAGTTAGCACCGGTTCCTAAATACAGCTGGAGTCAAGGTAAAGTCAGAAGTGCCAGGAGTAGCATGGACACGGTCCGAAGAAGCCTTTCGTGGAAAAGCGCGAGAGCTGCATCACCACCTAGGGTTGAGGATCCTGCTGTTTTGAGGAGGGAGAAAGTTGAGAAGAGTTTTGTGGATATCTGGCAGAAAGTCATTTTTAAGGGATCGGAGGGGTTGAAGGATAAGGAGAGGAGGGTTGTGGATGAGAGGAGAAGGGGCATTTTGGAGCCATTCTTGAGGGCTAGTCGGTAGAGTGACTGAGAGGGAAGGGAGGAGGGGTTGTATTGATGATTGATGATGGGATTTTATAGAGCGAGATATATTCTCTGATAATTATGGGACTTGACTTTTCGGATTTCTAGGGAACGGCTTTATTCCTTCTTGTTTTCTTGTTGGTGGGGCGGGGGTTTTGTATAGGGATTTGAGGGGCTAGATAGCGAGATATACCCATACAATTTTTTAGGATCTTAATGTAAGAGTTGGGGCCACAGCTCGTGGCACACCTAAGCGAGAACACTAACACCGACACTATTTTTTAAAAATTAGACTATAAATCTAAACCTAATTATTTTACCTTTAAATTAAAGATATATATTAGTAAATAGTAGCTAATCTATATACTTTAATAATAACTTCTAATTTATATATTAATCTCTTAGTATATACTTAATAATTATATAGATCTATCTAATCCTAAAGCTTTTAAATCTCTTTAATTAACTCTCTCTTAGAAGTTAGTATAAAGGGTAGCTTTTTTAGCTCTTCTTTTATCTACTGCTAGACCTTCTTAATTATATTTAAATTAGGTAAAGAAAGTAGCTAATTAAAGCTATAGATATTATATTAGAGCTTAGCTAAATAAGTATGTCCTTTGTATACCTTTAAACCATCTATAAAGATATAATTAGTACTAAGCTTATTAAATAGAGAGAAGATAACTAGCTTAAGAACTTAGTTCTTATATACGCGAGAATTCACCTCTTTATAGCCTTATTCCTTCTCTAAAAAGATAAGAGGGGATTATAATAGCACGCTATTCTGAATTGTCGACATTCGTAGAACTGCCGATACTCTTACGACTACTAATGCTTCTATAACTTATTAGATAGAAGGTGCTAAAGGGAGTAAGGATTAGATATTATATATTTTGTTTTAAGGTCTTATATATTTAGCTTTAAAGCTCTTATTATTTTAGTAGCTATATTAGGAAGGACTTGGTTATTATTCTTATTAGGACTTAGTAGTCTCTAACCTCTTATATATAGATGTTTATACTTAGTATAAAAGAAGGATAGTTATTATTTTCTTTTATATTAGTACCTAGTATCTATATATATTATTCTTCTATATATACTCCTATATACCTCTACTATAGTTATATATATTTTATACTATTATATAAAAATAATAACTCTTCCTTACTAGTAATAGCCTTAATAATATCTCTTTTAAGCTTATCGCTACTCTTTATTTAGAAGTTAATTTACTCTTAATTTAGAATATCATAATAGTATCCTTATATAGCTAAGTAATTAGAGACTACCTAGATAGCTAATAATACTAGAGTTTAATATCTATATAAATAGCTAATAAAAATCGTGTTATAGATATATTAAGAGATTAGAATATACTAAGTATTCTTAAGAGTCTTAATAACCTTAGATTTAGTAAATAAGTCGACTTATAATAGTTATTTAGAAGGCTTTTAAATCTAATCTTACTCTCTCTCTCCTCTAATTTAATATTTAATATATTAGAATCTAGAGTAACCCTAGGTCTCTTCTAAGCTCTGCTCCTAAGTATAGAGCCCTCTTTTAAGAAATAAAGTCAAGCTTTTATAAAAAGGTTCTTAACTTAGTATTATATCTCTAAGAATACTAAGAAGCCTAAGAATAATAAAGATAAAGGCCTAGTACTTAGAAGCTAGAGAGATTAATAAGACTTCTCTAATATAGATAAGATATAGAGTATAATCTAAGCTATAAAGGCTAAGGATTAAGAAAAAGAATAGAGAATTTTAGAGTAAGATAATTAAATTACTTAATTATTAGACCTAGTATAGTAAATTAGTTAATAACTACTAAATAATAACTAAAGTCTAAGTCTTATCTAACTTATATAAATACCTCTTTTAGTCTCTTTAAACTATTATCTTAAGTAAGACTCTACCTCTAATATTCCTTTCTTATAATAACCTATTTTATACTTATAACTTAAAAGTACTTTAAAAGCTTTTTAATCTATTAAAAGTAAGATTATAGAAAAAATCAAACTTTTAGATAATAGTATTTTATCTATATATAAGTAATAGAGAATATTAATATATAATTAACTTTATATAAACACTAACTATTATTAGACGCTTTTAACTTATAAAGCTCTTATTTAGAGGATAATAATAAAACTCGCTTAGAACTACTTAGAGCTCTAATATAAGTCTAATATAAGTAAGATAGTATTTAAAGATTATAAAGAAATAATTAAACTTCTTAATACCTACTATCTAACTAGTTATAAGAAGAAGAATACCTAAAACGCTTTTTAGTCTCTTTAGATAGAATAGAAGAGTTATATAAGAGAAAGTTTTATAGAATTTAAAAGTTACTTTTTAAGTATAGTAATACTTAGAGAAGTATTAGAATAAGATAAATTCTACTATATATAAGATAAGCTTATACTAATACTCTAAACCTAATTAGTTAATAGTAAGAGATACTAGAATACTAACTTTAATAAGATAGTAAGAGATCTATTATTTATAGATAAGAAACAGCGCTATAATACTAAGTTATATATAACTAGTATAATAAGTACTAAAAAACCTATTATAATAAGCTTATTATACTAAAAGCCTAATACTAACTAAACCTTACCTAGTTTCTTAATAAAACCCTTACTACTCTTATATAGACTTTATTCTACTTCTTAAAAAACTTCTTAAACTTCTAAGCTCTCTTCTACTAGTAAAAGATTAAAGACTTTATCTATAGACTAACTCTCTACTAGTATAAAGTATTATAATTATAGGAAACCTAGGTATATTAAGTCTAACTATTCTAATCTACCTAGTATTAATAAAATAGATAATTAATCTAAAGAAGAATAACTACTTAAAGAGTACTCTAACTCTAACCTAGGTTAGAAGGAAAACAAAGAGGCATAGGTAAAGATACCTTTTTAGGCTTATATAAATATAATCTAGCTAGACTTAACCTTTCTAAACTTATAAGAAGAAAATAGTTTCTTATAAATACTATACTTAGTATATAAAGATATAGTATTAAAATATAAGCTTTAGTAGATATAGAAGTAAATAGGTACCTATTTCTAAATTAACCTCTAGCTCTTTAACTATTAAAAGTAATAGGTTTATAGATCTAGAAACTATCTTATTCTATATCTATTTATAGATATAATAATAGTATTAAAAGCTAAGTAAATTAGTTTATATAACTATATCTAAATATAGATAAGTATTATATCTATAACTATCCCTTTATTATTCTAAACCTTAGATAATAAGATCTAATTATTAGTAATAAGTAGTTAAACTATTTTAAAGTTTTTCTTAACCTCTTAAAGAACTAGATTACTTAGCTAGCTAATAACCCTCTAACTCTTTACTATAGTAAGGAAATTTTACTCTTACTTTCTAGCTAGAACTAGAAACATATTTTAAACTACTAGTTAGATATAAATTAAAAAGAATATATAATTTATTAATAAGAAAGATATAAAAAGAGTAGACTTATAAATATAGCTAAGTTATTACTTCTATTTATAATAATACCTTCTAAAAATTTAATATCTAACTCTAGTCTAAAGCCTCTATAACCTACTAGTATAGTCTTAAAAGGTTAGACTCTATACTCTTTTATCTATAAAATTAGTATAAACGCTATATACTTTAATATAAAATAATCTAATTTAGAATTTTATATAATAAGTATATATAAGCTAGATTAGATTATTAATAAAAGATCTACTCCTCTCTAAGATAATAATAAGATAAGAGCTCTAATATAAGCCTAACTTTTAAAATATTACTTATCTTATAAAAACGTATTCTTAAAAGTAGCTTCTAATAAGCTCTCTTCTTACTATAAATATAACTATAAGATTACTTTAAATAAGCTACTTTCTAACTCCTTTTTGCCTTTATATTAATAGTTAACTATAGAGCTTAAAGCTATAAAGGAGTATCTTAAAAAGAACCTAGATAAGAGGTTTATTATTAATAGTAATAGCTCTTTTACCTTTCTAGTACTCTTTATTAAAAAGACTAATAGTAATAAGTTATAATTCTATATTAATTATAGGAAGCTAAACGCTCTAATCTAAAACGATTCTTATTTAATCTCTTATATTAATAAGCTTCTTTCTAAGATAAGAATAGCTAAAATCTTTACTAAATTAGATATTAGATAAGCTTTCTATTATATCTAAATAGACCTTAACTTAGAAGAGATAACTATGTTTAAAACTAAGTATAGTATATATAAATATAAAGTCCTCTCTTTTAGACTCTATAATAGCTCTACTACTTATTAACGTTATATAAATAACGTCTTAATCAACTATCTAAATAACTTCTATATTACTTACTTAGATAATATTTTAATTTATTTAGATATTATTAAAGAATATAAGGAATAGGTTAGAAAGGTTCTAAATTAGCTTTAAGAAGTAGGACTTTAAGTTAATATTAAGAAAAGCAAATTTAGTATTATTAGAGTTAAATACTTAGGATTTATCTTAACTATAAAAGGACTTAAAGTTAACCTAGAAAAAGTAGAGCCTTTATAAAACTAGGTCTAACCTAATACTATAATAGGTATAAAGTCTTATCTAGGGTTTATAGGATTTTATAAATAATTTATTAAAAGTTATACTAAAATCACTAAACTCTTAACTATAATAATATACTTTATAGAGCTGTTTCTATAAATATTTAAATATAAAGAAGCTTTTAAAGTATTAAAGACTAGGCTACTTATTGTGACGGCATGCCGTCCTGTATAGCCGATATTACGTGGCATATGCCGTACATATTAGCTTTCGGCAGTTGTTGTTTTGCATTGTCTAATTTAGGAAGGTTACGTCCGTCCGGACTTTCGGACGTACTTCGTAGGGTTCGGGCTTTTGTATTAGCCGACGTATGTCGTTGTTCGGTTTCGTACCCCTTTTGTATCGTCCGAACCTCTTGTATATAGCAGCCTACTCTCCTAGAGTCAGAAAAGGCCAGTTTAGCCTTTTCTTCCGTATCAGGCCTAGTATTTACATACGTCATTCTGCCATACGCACTCCCATATGCCTCTACTGTAGTTGTGTGTATTTCGTGCCGTTACATAAAAAGGCTAAACTGTTCTTCGCCGGTGACGGCATTTATAATATCTCTTCGAGCTTTTTGTCGCTTTTGTTTCGCTTCAGGCCCGAATCGGTCCATTACGACAACATCCTCAAATAGCCGGGATTCCAGAGATCTCCCGGACGGCCAGTGATATCAGGGTTTGGTATCGGTTACAGACAGCTGGTAAAAATCGTGTGTTGCACGTCACGGGATTTAAATACGCTGAGTGTTTAGAATCCTAATAACCCTCTCCGTACAGGGACTGCTGTACACAGGTTCGGTGAATAAGTCGACATACCATAGTCATCGCGAAGGCTTCCGAATCTG